>WSYH01019037.1:278-10551 GCA_036426205.1 Ascaphus truei
ATACTAGACCTCTCCCCCTTCCAGTCTATGCTTTCCCCCTCACATGTTCCCCATGCTTTCCCCCTCACATGTTCCTCATGCTTTTCCCCCCTCACATGTTCCCCATGCTTTCCCCCCTCACATGTTCCTCATGCTTTCCCCTCACATGTTCCTCATGCTTTCCCCCTCACATGTTCCTCATGATTTCCCCCTCACATGTTCCTCATGCTTTCCCCCTCACATGTTCCTCATGCTTTCCCCCTCACATGTTCCTCATGCTTTCCCCCTCACATGTTCCTCATGCTTTCCCCCTCATGTCTTTCTTTCTCTCCTCCCCCTCATGTTCCTTTCTTTTCCCTCTTATGTAAGTCACTTTTTGCTTCCGTCTCTTCCTTCTATGGCTGCCTTTGGCCCCCTGATCCAGCCCTTCCCTCTCACCTTACTCTGCATCATGCTCTGCACTTTTCTCCCGGGTCTCACGGAGGCCCCTCCCACTGATGGATGCCCCGCCCACTCCATGCACTGAACTGTTCTCTGCTCTCCCTGATGCTCTGCCCATTGATTAAGGCCCTATCCCCTCCATGCTTCACAGGGTAAGGGATGTCCCCCTCTGCGCTTTCTGCTGCAACCCAATGTCCTGTGCAAATAAATTACTTGCAGGAAGGGGGGCCAGGCCCTAAACCCACAGAGACAGCAGTACCGGCTGCCCCCCCCCCCCCCCTGTTGGCAGCCCTGCATCTGTGTATCGATTTATTTGGGTATCTGTGTAATCTACCTTTCTTATCTGTGTATGTATCTGTATGTATGTCTGTCTTATCTATCTATGTATCTGTGTTTGTATGTCTGTCCGCCCACATATTTGTGCCAGTTTGTCTGTGTACTATCTCAGGCTGTGTCAGCGTGTCAGTCTCTCCCCCCACTTCCCTCCTGACACTCCTTCTTTTCACAGAAGCCCCGGTTGTCCCCCGCACTTCGCGGGAAGGAGGGATCTCCGGAGGAGTCTAGTGACGCAGCTGCAGGTAAAGCACAGTCTCCCGTCCCCGAGGAGCCCATGGATCAGAGTCCTGGAGCCGATGAAGCCGAGGCCCTGTGACCCCCTAATCCCACTTTGGCACCATAAGAGACGCAGCTTCCTCCGACCATACCAACGAATTCCACCATACCAACGAATAAAAGTGCTCGATTTGACACGTTGGACCTGCGTCTTCAATTTTGCACCTGAAAGTGCTTAGATCTGTAACCCCTGTGAGGATAGAAACATGAATAGATGGTTACGTAGAGATGGGGATGGATAGAGATAATGACTATTGTGTGTGGTGTGTGGTGTGTGGTGTGTGGTGTGTGGTGTGTGGTGTGTGTGTGTCACGAAAAAACCCTGCAACAGACTAGCTAGTATAAATACCAAAATCGGCTAAATAAATGTATATAATGCACATAAGCTGACGGTGCTAGGGAATATAATAATTTTTAAACGAACCAGAAAAGAAACTGGTGTATTAGAAAAGTAACAAAATTTATTTTTTAAAATCACAAGAAAAAAAACACTCAAAAATATATATAAAAAGAACAATCCTGTGAACACACAAAATCACATCTAATATGGCTGACGCCTAATAAATGTATGGTTTCATGAGCTGCAAAGGGTCCTGCCACGGAATAAACATACACAAATGGCACATAAGTAACAGGGTGTGGAGGCAAGTAATCAGCCTCACACCACTGAGACCAGCCGGTCTATATAGCAGAAACCTGCTGGAACAGTGCACTCCCTGTGTGATACTGCAAACTCACTATCACATGTAATGATCAAATGGCAGACGTATGATATGCTGACATAAGGTGAAATGATTGTTGAAATGGGGTAGCACAAAATAATCAAACTCTCCGAAATAACACTCTCCAAGTGAACAATGTTGAAGAGATATAAATACTCAGCCTAATCCAAGTGCTCAGAGTACGGGTAGGTGAGTCCTGTTGTGCAGTCCAGATATTAAGCAGCAAATCACAGTCCGTGTCAGCCTCCTCTGTTTAGCAATACTTGGCAGCCTTAGCAGCAAAAGACGCCAGGTACAACAGCCAATGTGGGTTCCAGGAGAAACATTTAAAAAGCAAGCCCCAACGCGCACGTTTCTTCTGGGGGCTTCGAGAGGCTGTATTGCGGGTACCCTGAGGAAGAAACCCGCAATACAGCGTCTCGAAACGCGTAGGATTGGAGGCACAGCGCGGACACCGTACCTGGATGATCTTTGTGGTGACGTCATCGGAAGAGGACGGTTAGCTGCGATTCGGAGGAGTTGGAGCTGCGCGATCTACCTAACGAATGTCAAGAGCCCTTATCGATCGTAACCCAGGAGCGCCGTGCTAATTGCCATACTAAGGCTTGTGTCCTAGCTACACATTGTAAGTATGACGCATTTTACCCATCCGACGGTGGAGTGAAGCCTTCAACACCACAGCATTGTTCACATATATGCATTAGGTCAGGGTTTCCCAAACTTTTTTTTCCGTGACCCGGTTATTTTTGAACTTCTCCTTCGTGACCCACTAAAATTTTTATCGCCTATACTGGCCTATAGGGCCTGCACAGACACACATACAGCCACTGATACACACACACACAGCCACTGATACACACACACACACACAGCCACTGACACACATACAGCCACTGATACACACACACACACACAGACACTGACAGGCACGCGGCCACTGACACACACACAGCCACTGATACACACACAGCCACTGACACACACGCAGCCACACAGAGACACTGCTACACACACACACACACACCCACACACACACACACACACACACAGACATTGCTACACACACAGAGACACTGCTACACACACAGAGACACTGCTACACACACACAGAGACACTGCTACACACACAGAGACACTGCTACACACACACATACACAGATACTGATACACACACAGATACTGATACACACACACACACTGATACACACACACCCAGACACTGATACACACACACACCCAGACACTGATACACACACACACCAGACACTGATACACACATACACAGACACACACACACACACACACACACAGACACTGATACACACACTGATACTGATACACACACACACACACTGATATACACACACACACACAGAGCCACACACACAGACACTGATACAGATACACACACAGCCACTGATACACACACACACTCTGATACACAGACACAGATACACACACAGACACAGACACACACACACACAGTCACAGACACACACACACTCACTCTCCCCTATACGCACACAGACACAAACAGTGAATTACAGGCAACGACGGATGTGAGTAACTGGAGGGGGGGACAGGGACTGGGTGGGTGGGTGGGGGGGACAGGGACTGGGGTGGGAGGGGGGGACAGGGACTGGGTGGGAGGGGGGGATGGGACAGAGCAAACTGTAACTGACACATTTACACACACAACACTGTGAAAGTGTAAAAATAAAATCAATGAGTCAAGGGTTCAAAGTAAGAAGTGAGTTTATCAGCACCATGGCACAAGTGAGAGAGAATTCAAATTTGAACTCAGGCCTCTAAAGAAATATTGCTTAGTATCACATTTTTATACATTTCAAAATGAGTAATACGCCCTTTAAGGGGGCTGGCTTAGAGACAAAAACTATATGATAACCTATACAAAAATACATATTTATATCTAAATATGCTGCATACGCTATATTCTTATCCTATAATTTACCATAATGTGGGCCTCTTGACCTTGTGACATAAGGGAGTTACTGTGTCCAGGCCTGTGTGTACTGTAGCTGTCAGATAACAGAACCTAAGGTCAGCAGAAATATCTAAGACAGGAAAAACCTCTTACGATTGCATTTTCAATTCTTGCATGCCTCGTAGGAATTACACAAGGGCAATAGTTACACCTAGAAGCGATACACAGCAGAATCAAACATTCACAGATCATACACGAATAAAACAAATAATATATATATATATATCATGAATTTGACAATAGCTACTGCTTTAAAAAAATAAATTCTAGATAGCCTACAGTTGCATTCTTTAAAATGAGAGGCTATAGATCAGGGTTCAAATTAAGACACCTTTTGGAGGGAAAGGAGAGGTAATGGTTAAAAGTTATAAAAATGCATCACATATGCAGTTAACTTTATAGGAAAAATTATTTCATATCTGATTTTATGCTTACTCGTTTATATTGTACGCTTTGTGAAGTACTGAGTATACTTTTGACACTATTCAAATACGGAAATACATATTAAATATTATTGTATTGTTAATGAAACAATTATAACAAATAGAATTAAAAACATCTCCTAATTAGAACAAATAGAATTGAAATGTGTTTACTGGTTTCTGCGTAGAGGTAATTTGGATACTGCATGTGGGGATTATAACCCCTTCTTGTAATAATTCCTACATAATAGGGGCTTTGCCATCTAAAGCATTTCATAAACTATGAGGTATTTATCCTAAAATAGATACAAAAAACAAAAAGCATAATTTCACATTTCTCTGATACAGAGCAAAATGAACTTTACAAAAAATAAGATAAAAACCCAAAACAGACCTGTTTGACCCTGCAAACTCAGTCCCAAAAATAAATAAATTACAATATCATTCTCTTTCCCCATACTATAACTAAGCTGCTTTTAAACATTTCTTTTTTTTTTTTCTCTCAGTTTCTAGTTAACTTTTCATGTCTGGAACGTGGTCTTTGTACATTCCTTAAGCTGGAGGAGGGGGCCAGCCCGCTTGGCTGCTTTTAACCTTCCCTCTTTTAAATGACTACTGTTCAAAAATCAGACGAGCAGTGTATTTAAGAAAACAAACCGTTAGTTTCCTAATATAAGTTTGAACAGAAAAACCTTGATAACTACAAACAAAACAAAACATCTCTGCAACCCTTCTTATAAAAACATAAATCTTATTGTTTTATTTACTATATATTTATAATTCCTTATCTTTCTTACACACACCCACACACAAACACACACGTTCTCTGAGTTTATCTTCCATCAACATTCATTCTTCTTTCTACAAAACTCCAACACGATCTTAATCTTGTGGGCCAGAGTAAAACTTAATAAAGCTTCCTTACTCCATAAGATCAGACTCTTTCTTTTTGTTTAAATAAAAAATAAACATTTACTTTTTAAAACTTTGCATTATAGATATACCTTGCTTTTAGTCCTGACTCCTCTAAATCAGCACATGCAATTTAAATTTAAAACTTCATTTAAATATTGTAACACAGTATCTCCTACGCCCAGGAAAAAATGTGCTTCAGTGAAAAAAATACAAATTCATATTTGAGTCGGGGTGAAATTACTTCTTTTTACAACTGCCAAATTTTCATTCTCTTTTAAAATATTACACTAACAGACTTTAACATACAATACTTCCTAGGTTTATTTTAAATGCTACTGTCATGCCTTGTAAATGGCAGCAGGCTTAATACACTTTGACAAAAGGGTTTAAACTTAAATGACCCTTTTACAAGAGATTTATTTGTTATTTTTATGATTAGTACAACAAGTGACAATGTGAAGCGCTATGTACACTAATGGCGCTATATGAATAAAGACATTCATACATACATACATACATTAACTATCCGAGTGGCATACAAACACTTTACTCCATGACATGTATATTATTATGCCATCAAACTAGTTTCTATGAGCTTTCTAAGATAAAAACAAACAAAAAATATTTAAAGAGGATGTTCCCTTCTTTTTCCATGCAGTATTAATGCATTAATTCCTAAAAAACTACTTTAACATTCTTAAATTCAAGCCATTTCTTCCTAGGTTACTAATTATCTTCCATGTCTCACAGACATGCAACTCCTGTGCCTCACAGACATGCAACTCCTGTGCCTCACAGACATGCAACTCCTTTTCAGTGAAAAAGGGTGAGAAAAGGGGGAAGAGGAAAAGGGGATTAGAAAAAGGGGGTCCAATAATGCTGCAGTTATTTTTAAAACAGAGCCTGATACTGTATGTTTCACTTTCCTTCTTATTCAATATATTCTGCGTCACTAAATATCCATTTTTAAAACATTTTATTGCCATAAAGTCAACACATAATTTCAAGGGACGTACCCTGCGCCGGCGACTGAGAATGTAGGTTCCCCATAATTCTCCTCTATTACACGATCAACGCCAGTCGATCGTGTACCAATAAGGTGCCCACTACTTGGTAGAATATAGAGCTAAGGAGCAGTGGTCTTAAAAAAATAAAATAGTCACCTGTTGCTCCTTAACAAAATCTTCTCTTTACAAGTTTTTTGAGACTTACCACCTTATTATCTGCAGTATTATACATTCAGAGCCCTGAATTGGCCTGCCATATAGCATAAAGTATAATCTGACCTATCCCCGATCAACGCCAGTCGATCGGGTTCCAATAAGGTGCCCCACCACTTGGTATAATATAAGTTGAATATAGAGTTAAGGAACAGTGGCCTTAAAAATAGTTACCTGCTGTTCCTTAACAATAGTTCTCTTCCCAAGCTTAGGAAACTTTCCACCTTATTAACTATTACACCTTCTGAGCCCTGAATTGGCCTGCCATTTGGCATAAGGTGTAACCTGAGTTTATGGCAATAATATAAAAACAACAATAACAATACCTGATCAGTATAATATTGATAAACTCACGTGATACAGGGTGTCCCGTCACTCAGGTAGGTTGCCCATAAAGAACAAACTGTCTACAGATTACTCAAACTTTAATCTAACGGCTTTTTTTGTTAAAAAGGATAAAGCCATACCTTATTCCAAGTGTGCACGTTTGAGTAATGTAGGCAGCTGCTCCGTCTGGGTTTCCTGGTCCCGAGATATTGGGTCCCTATTCAAGGATGCGCCATCTGTGAAAGCTTAGAAATAAGATCAATAAGACAAGGGTTCAAACAAAGTAACACATGAGTTTATCTGTACCAAGGCACAATTTGGGAGACAAGAATTCAGAAAGAACTCAAGCCTCTGAAAACATATTGCTTAGTATCACATTTTTATACATTTCAAAATGAGTAATACACCCCTTAAGGGGGCTGGCTTACAGATAAGTGATGATATGATGACATGCAAAAATATATTAGTTGATACATATATATGCTTTACATTGCTATATTCTTATCGATAATTTACCATAATGTGGGCCTCCCAACCCTGTGACATAAGGGAGTTACTCTGTCCAGCCCTGTATGTATGCTGTGGCTGTCAGATAAGAAAGAACTCAGATCAGCAGGAATGTCTAATCGCTTACGAATGCTATTTCAATTCTTGCCTGCCTTGTAGGAATTAAAAAGGGTTAGTTATATCTAGGAGCGATACTCTGCAGATTCAAACATTCACAGTTCATTCATTCACGAATGAGACAAATATACATTCATATAGCAAACACTCAGAAAATGGTGGTTTAGGCCAAAATGGAGGTGATGATAGCCACTCACATTATCTCAATCTTCACAGTCCTCTCTTTTTATTCTTGAAAACATAGTCTTTTAAGGATAATTCAGATAAAACTCAGAAGCGTTGCACTGGCCTGGAGGGCCCCAATTTGCATGGCTTTGTTAGTTCTGGAAACTCACAGAGCTGCTGGCTATCATCTCAGCCAGGTTGGTCTTTCTGCCATCATCTTCATCTGTATTCCATTGAGGAGGACTGACTTTTCCTTCTGAGATTGCATCTTCCGTAGTGTCGTCTGTGATCAGTGGCATGGCCTGGGTAGAGGGTGTTACACACCTTTGCAGTATGGATTTACTGCACATGACACAGTCATACAAAACAATCAGAACTGCAAACACACAGACAAATCCATCCATCAGTTTCGCTTCTAGAAAACCAACCAACATGGTAATTCCTAACGAAACTCACCTCTTATCTCCACCTTTCCTTAATCTCTCCTGTATCTTTGCGATCTTCTCTACCTCATGCTCAATCTTACCACTTTGATCTCTAAATAACATAACATTGCTCTTTAACTAGGGCACACACGCTAAAATATAGTCCAGTGCCATTCTATTCTGTAGGGCCATTAATCTAATCTGTACCTGTTCTTGATTAAGTAAATTAATGAATGTAGTTGTATGATTGATAACATCATCCAGTACATCCGTAAGTACATTGAACCGGTCATATAGCAACTCAACTCCTACATTAGGAAATAAGCAAGCCCAAAATTGTTCTTTCCATAGACTACTTTTCAACCTTTGTGCGTTGGAAGTGGCTCTGCTATTCCTGATCCTGCCAGTGGGTAATTGTAAAGGCAGGTACAACTGTACCTAGATAGCAGGACCCTGTCCAACCACATGGTAATACTCTGTAGGCCTATTTTCCACAAATCCAATACACTCCCTAGATAAACTAGAATTTGTGCAAGCACTTTTTACTATCTTAATTAAACTGAAAAATTAAGGCTACATCCTCCCTGTAAATTTTTAGTTCAGGGCTGTAAATACATTTTCATACAAGTTTCATTAGTTGGTGGAGACACCTGACCCATAAATTGATTGTTGTTCCCAGTGTAATTTATGTAAAATCCACCTACAGGAACCTCATTTACCAGTGGAATTCGGTTTAGAAAAGTTTCCTGTAAACAAATTCAAATTAACATTTCATCATTTTAAATTCGGCATTAGTGTAAGGTATCCCTACTCAAGAGGTTAAATGTAATTCTCTCTTACGTCATTGGGGGCCACTAGAGTATGTCAGGGATTCATTGTATATATTCCCTTGTGACCCATTAACCTGTGTAGCATTGTGCAAGATTGTATGATTGTCTGCAAACTGATGTGACCATAAAACAATAAACATTACAAATATTTCAAAACTGATCATCCCTTATCATCATCTGGATGGTGTAGGCTGATCTTGCCTAGCGGGGCATACATCTTAAAAACATACTCTAAAGCATAAAAAAATAATATTGAGTCCTGAAAAAACAAATTGTTCATTTAAGTCCGGGCCTTGATAATATTGAGTTCAGAAAAAACAAATTGTTTGTTTAAGACCGGGCCTTGCCTGAAGTCTTAATTCCTTGGTGGTTAAATGTTCTAGGATTATTGTGCCTAGATACACTAACAGTTGGTAAAAAACGCTGGCTTGATGATTCTTTGTCTTTGTTAACTGTTTACGGTGGTGCCGGCACTTTTTTCTTGCGATGATGCTGCTTTGTATTCTCCTTGGTAGACTGTATAAGCTGCACCTAAGTTTGGAGAGACTTAAACATTTCATTAATAAAAGCACAAGGAGAGCGCTTTTAGCCACTATAATTTAGTATCAGCACAAATTTTTTTTTTTTTTTGTTTCACCACTATCTTGGCATCCGCATATAAAATAAACACAAAAATACCTTGCTCACCAACTACAAAAGAAAGAAATCAACGGTGCATAGGGAAGTATCGTAAGAGAACACTGATAAGTGACAAGAGGTTGTCACTAAAAGTCCCTAAAGCTTGCACTCATTGTAAACTGTAAAATATACATAAAGTACCAGTTAAATAACTAATACCACTAATATCAAATTTATTACAGACCAAATGGGAAATATCCACATAAACTTAACTATAACACAACTAAAACGTATACAACTTTTTTACAAGCTAAAAACTTACAAAATGCATAAAATGACAACTAATAAATCATAAATAAAAGAGTCCCCGTGTGAACGAAACAGACAGTATACGGTAAACAAAAATGCTAATATGAACACAAAGCCCTATCAGAACATGAGGGGCCAGTGACCATAATATACTAACAATGCTAATTAGCTTCACCACAAAACACTGCGTAGTAGCAGCTTATCACATTAATACTTAGTTCCCAAACAGACTCAAAATAAAGCTATCCAATAGTTATGCTGGAAAATGTAAAGAGATGGGGTATATCCCTCTCTACATGAATATTCATGAAATAACATGTTGCTATGTGTAGCAATGAGTAGACAGCACCAAAACACAACACAATATGAATGGAGTCATATTGGCAAGGAATATTCAAGGATAAATAACAAAACAACACACATAAGGTAATGTTGCAATGAACAAAATAGGCAGAGTCCGCATATAGACAGGTGTGTAATGGAAAATCATATAAATTATCCTCTCTTTTGTTCATATGCAAATCCTATGACATGTGAACAACATACGACAAAGGATGATGGTCACTTAAAACATCAGCAGCTTGAGATTTAAATATATATATATATATCTACTGCTTAAAAAATAAAATCTGGATTGCCTACAGTTGCATTCTTTAAAA
>WSYH01019038.1:0-10550 GCA_036426205.1 Ascaphus truei
TACAGTGCTGTTACATAGGAGTGATATAAATTTAAAAGTACTATTATTATTAGGAAAAAATTGTAGGGGCCCTCAAATGCCATGGTTACATGGTCAGAGAAATCCTGGGTGGAGAATGTGTCATCAAACCTCACTTCGTCAGAATTGGTGCAGGTTTCCCACGTTCCACATTGCCTCAGAATGTCACAAATGATTGTCATCAGAGTTCTATGACTTGTTAACCAAGAAGGTGGGCCAAAAAATGGCCAAGTTACAGTATAGAAAGGGCCATAGGTATTGCCACCACAGTGAATCATTGTTCGGAAATTGTTTTGCAAACCTTGTATTTCGCCTCAATGGAAAAAAAAATTTTAGAATCATTTTGGCCAGCGATTTCATAAATTAGGTGAAAATCATCACACATTCTATACTATATGAACCACTATTCCACATATATAATTTACATTTATTTTCCATGGACTTTGTGTTCCAAATTGATATTGCTTCCTCTGGCAGGTCGGATTAGCGGAGGGTGTAACATATTCTGTTGTGAAACGGGGGGGGGGGGGGTTTTCACGAGCTTTATAATGTGTAGTAGGTTGCTGTCAGAGTTAGGATAGCTCATTAGATCTAGCGGGTGAAAATGATGTGGAGAGTCTTCATCGCTTCGACGCGCCCGGTAATACGGTACACCTGCTTATTGATAAAATGATAAATGCTGCTACTATTAATTTAGTGGTTGAGTTTTTCTTTTTTTTTTTTTAAAAACGCCGTGTGCAACATTATGGGCTTATTGGCCTGTATGTTTTTGAGTACATATAAGTTACTTAAAACAGAAACGAAAAATCACGGCAAAGGATACCTACAATGCACATAAATAATGATTTCCTAGAATAATATACATTTTAAGGAGTAAGCGCATATTTTTCAGTATTAACGCATATGATTAATTGCATTTAATTAGTGTATTTTAAAGTTTTGCGCCTTACCTGCTAATAGGCTCTGCGTGGTGTGTATAGGAGAAATGTTTGTTCAAATCTACACTTTGATTTCTTATAGATTGTACCAGTAGATTTTCGTCTATGAATGCACTTAAATTTGGCGGACAGGAACACATTTTAGCCGATATGCAGATTAGATTTAATCTGGTGACTCAAGTTAAATTTGCCCATGCAATTAGGATTGTTTGGTTAGTGTATAGATCGAGATGACTTCTTGTAACAATGCATGATGATTGCATCCAGATTACCTGGGACCATTTTCAGCAAGTTTAGGTCAGTTACTTATTCCCAAAAAGACTTTCCATTTGGAAAAGTGCATCGGAGTGATAATGACGCCAAGTAGTACTGTAAACCATACATCTGTGCAAAACTGGTCCCCTGGCCAACATCTGGGGTCATTTGGTGACCAAACCGGATTTCCCCAACTGCCTAGTCATGGATTTTGGATATAGTGAACATGATTTCAATCTTTCTACATTCAGACCAATTGTAAGTCCGATGGCCTGTTGCCAACCACATGCCAGCATGGACCCAATGACTCTGCATTATTGCTCATAACCATGACAGCAGCAGGGTATTAGATATATTTTTACCTTGTCTAATGAAAACTTAGATCCTAGCACAAACTTAGTAATATAAATACTGAAATTATGAATTATTTGTTGTTAACTTGAAAATGTGTTTTTTGTCATCTTCATCATAACCGAAATTTCCACCCCTGTATTGCTCCACAGCCGGTGGATGTTCGCAGTCGCGCTCCCGGAACTCCTATACCTCATGTTCTGTGCCACCGCAAGACGACGCGAGGTTCGCGAGAGCTTCCTCCTCCACCGCGACGTCGCCCTCCGCGTAGTCGCATCTTCCAGATAGATTCGGTTCCCTTACGGTTCAGAATCCGTCTTCTTTCGTCCTACTGCGCTGGGGAGAGCATTCGTACCATCGCTCTATCATTTCTCTGACCTACCTCATCCTATCTGCAGCGCTACACTGGCTTGCGGTCGTGTGGCCTCGGTTTCCATCGCCCTGTCTCAGACGCACGCGCGAGGACACCTCTACACCCTAGAGAGAGCCACCTCCCCGCCCTTTCTATCCTAAGACGTCCCGAACTACTCGTCGAGGTCAGGGAGTCACACACATTGGAAAATCAACAGAGGGGCGTCGTAAGCTTCCGCATAGGCAGTAGATACTCAAATGGTGAACTAGATTCTGTTTTTACCGAGTACCAATGTTCTTTTTGCAACTCAAAAGCGCTCTCCCCCACGGCGATATGAAGCATAGCCCATGTCTAAGCTGCCCCCCAAGAGCCAACCCCTTTTAACCTCGCGCGCATTCAAAACAATGTGCGTAAGACATCTGCTGCTGGCACGTTGTGTTGTCCACGATACAGGGCGCCCACGGTTTTTGCAAAAATATGATAAATCTGTATATATTTTTTCCGTTTTTAAAGAAAGCCGTAATCAATCCTGCTACGTGTGTATAGCTATATGAAGGAAATTACTAAAATATATAGTGGACATTGTGACTTTCCAAATATGCGCCGTCGAAGAGGCATTGGCTGAACGAGAAGAAGAGCAAGTGACATGCGTCGAGCAGAGGCACCCGCTCTCGGTCTCACACGTAAGTGTAGAGCCCTGAGGAGGTACCGCTATAGTTATTGTTGATTGGCGACATTTCTAGCGGGATTTGGAAAATCAGAGGAGTAAAATGTTAAGTAACAAGCTCGATCCTGGAGGCGTAGAGAATATTGGGAAGAAACGCACAACAATGACGCACATGCTCATTATGACGTAGGTGTAGGACTTAACAAGGAATTCCTGCCTGTTACTGGACCTATCAGCAAGTGGCTATCAAAGACCATGCACCATATATGAATGCATAGTCACAAGACCTCTTACCTAGAATCGATGCTTAGGATGATGGATGGATTCTTCAGGTTGATGGCCGTACGTACATCTTATTACACTAAAGGACCTTCGTCTAACTTGGCACTCTCTGCTTAAATATATTTTCCAAGCAGAAGTTCACATTAATAATGGTGTTGCTTCTTTTAGGGACCATAAGGGACTCTTATTAAAAGAAAAATATTTAGAACATCTATCAATACCTTAAATAGTAGAACTCTTTTGGTTTTTGTATACAAGCAGGATTTACTTCTGCATGGGATAAACTTTCTTTCTAAAGACTGGAAGGAAAAGGAACGACACAATGGAACGAATAAACAACAATGTGCAACTACGGGAGAGATTAAAGGTATGTGACATTCTTTAAAGCATGCCTCCCATTA
Source organism: Ascaphus truei (assembly GCA_036426205.1). Lineage (NCBI taxonomy): Eukaryota > Metazoa > Chordata > Amphibia > Anura > Ascaphidae > Ascaphus > Ascaphus truei. The sequence goes on from WSYH01019038.1 coordinate 3,265, forward strand.
TACTGTTATGTCATTCACATTTTGAACATGTTATTCACATAAAGTAAATGTGTTCTAAATATACATTTCACTATGTAATTTGGGGGGTGTCCAGGAAATATTATCAGGGTGGAAGGCACAATAGTAGTCATTGGTGGCCAATCAAGGTTTGAAAACCACAAAAATTCACTTTCGCACTTTGTATGCTATTAAGCGAATGCGTTTTTAACAACGTATGTTATTGGCTGTAGATTCGTGAGCTGTGACAGCGCAAAAAGGGGTGGCAGTAGGAGAGAATAAAGACTGCCCACTATGCTTGGATACTTGTACACTGTTTACAGATACATTTTATAACCACTCAGTTAACGGATTTTATCTATGTTTGTAAAGAGCAAGCAACCAAAAATGATTCAATATACGACGCGGCGACCGGAAAAATAAATACCTTCCATGCGTGGCCTGGTGTTCATATCTTTCAGACGAGATGTCAACGGTCAACCTAACATCCCCCAAATAGCCTAAAATTATTGATAAAGTTGCGCTAGAGACGCATGGTAATTTGATTAGGAAAACCTTTGATCAAGCACCACTAGGTGACAGATTCTTACATAAAAAGCCAAACCTGTAATATATCTCTTGTTTACGTCTAACAGTATAGGCACGTCACTGACTGAGGACAAGGTTACGCAATCTTGCGTTTAGTATAAAATATGAATTGAAAAAAATTATCAGAAAACATGCCACAGCAATTACCATGCGTTACTATCTTGAAAATGTTTGCATTATTTCACAACCATATTAGAGACTTATATAGCCATGGCATTAGGTGCCCACATAATGTATTCTAGATACATGTTATATCAATATTATTAATTTAGAAGCTATAATTCTACAAAAAATGTAAGTTTCACCAAGTTGAACGGTTTATGGCCTGACAAAGTTTTGAAAAGTCTAAATGGTAAAAATAAATTGTAGCCACAATTTTTACCCTTTGACATAATTTAAGATGTAAAGTTGGTTATCCATTTGTATTGGGAGATATTCAAATGTTTTTGCAATGACTACAGAAAATATGTGTGCAGTATGGCCACAAAGTAAGTGTGTGTTGAGAAGGTATCCTTGAAGTTGGACGTGGTGGCAGTTTGGTTTAAATCGGATTTGAATAGTAAATGAAAATCCTCGCCACCTGTAAGACAGCCTTCCGACTTTCTTATTTTTCGCTCCTGTTCACCAAATGTTGTTGTTACAGTACGGTTTCCAAGAGGTCAAGTACCTTCAATAGTTTTCAGGAGAGTGGAGGGTACAGTAGTCTTCACGTTCACTACTCTTGGGGGGCCAAGTAGTAAATGAATGGCGTCTTTTAAAAATGGCATCACTCCGAAATGAGAAAATCTTAATAGTTACTTGTACAAAGCGGACAATGATTGCAACCTTTTTCAAGTAAAGCCTTTAGATTGCTAAATGTAGAGAAGTTTTTTGAAAGATGAGTGTGCATTGAGTTGGGATTCGCAAAAAACAATCTGGGTGATTAACTAACCTCCAATCGGGCAGTTGTTGCAATGGTGTTTAGCTAACGAGTCTGGGGCCATTGGATTAACTTTCTTGGAAAATGTGCCCCTCTGTAGATACATTAGTATACAAATATAACAAGCCCAAGTCAGTTAACATCTGCGGTGTAATCTGGCAACTTGTTCTTGCAAAGCTCCCCCAGATTTCAAGTGTTCATAGCATCTTGCATAATAACTGACGCATGCCAATTAATAATAATAATAATAAAAATAATAATTGCCTAATTTCATAGCTATACACCATCCCGAATCTTGCATTTTCCGCCCTCAAGGATTGGTCTTATCTCTACCCCCTTTGATCCAAAACCCTTGTCTCGTTCCTTAAACCTATCTCACTGACTTGCCCCACACCTCTGAATGCCTTTCCCCTCCATACGCCTGCGACTAGACACTCTCTCTATCCACCTTAAGAGCCCTAACCTTAAAAACAAACGATCCTGTCTTGAACTGAAGCATCATGAGTAGCGCACCGTGGTTGGTATATATACAACTCAAAGTCAAAACCTTGGACCCTCACAGGACACGCTTACCCAGATTCCCCTATCTGTCTGTCGTTCTCTCCTAATTACCTAACTAATAGAAGGTAGCTCTCGTGGAGCGAGTGGACCCTCTCCAATTGTTACTTTTATGTCTGAAGCACTTATTCCCATGATCTGTTATTTTATTATTTGTTATTTATTATGTCACGTGTATTGACGACTTGCTGAAAGGCTGAATTTAGCCATATATAAAGACTAGACAGGTGCATTAACAAAACAAAAACATACATACATACCTTTTGGGTGGTAGTGAAAACGGTTTTTTTATTTATTCAGATTTCCATCGTTATTCCTTCCAAAAACTGTGGCTTAAAACTAACCAAAAATATTCAGAAGACTGCTGCATTGCAGTGACCATTACGGGAGTTGCGTACTTTAGACAGAGCCGGTGGCGTTGCTATTGTTAAGGATGACCTGAACACCTTATTTGCAGTCTTGTTGTACAGTAACCCTGACAGGCCCTGAGCCTGGGGTGTCTAATGAAGGAGAAGAAGACTTGAGAAAGTACAGGCGTCAAAAGGACCCACTTCGTGCGTGTCTGCTAGCGTACCGGAGGCTCTGCTTACACTTTCACTACAATGATATAATATGGGAGGGAAAAAGTTGGGACTAGAAATAAATAACAAAATGAATAGAATATGTCATTCCAGCCGTGAGGAAGATTTCTTTGGGAAGGAAACATCAAATATATGCCTCTTTTCCCTATCGCATATTTAGCTTGAACAATGTGAGCTACGTTTATTGATACTGTAACCCCCATTCTACTTCTAGCTCTCGGATCTTATCGCCATTGCAGAGGGGGGGACGGGGGCCTGAATCCATATTAATAAACTTTACTGGTCCATATGTGGCCTACAGGAAGAAGGGGCAAGAAGAAAAGGAAGAAGACAGAAGACAGACGCTAAGGAAGAAGGTGGGGGTAGTCGAATAGAAACATTAACAGAGGAAAAACAAAACAAAAACAAATAAAATTAAAAATGCGCCGATGCGTGAGGTGCGGACCTGCAGTAGGGGTGAGTAGACGGAAAGGAGAGTACTCTGGGTTATAGTTGGGCATGATGATGGTGCGGGACAAGACCGCTTTTTGTGTGTGAGCTTGTTTGTGTGTACTAACTGTTGCAGGTCTCGTCTTCGAAAGGGTGTGCTTTGGTACCACTGTACTTATTTAAACCATGAGGGGTCTCTCTGAAGGCTCTTGGAAATCTGTCCCCAAGCTGGCACTTTAGTCTCTGTCCTGCTGCCACAATGAGACGGGCTCTCTCTGCAAACCTGGAACCGAACCTGATAGTCCTCAGGTCGTGCAGACTCTGACTCAAATGGCTTTGCCCCGCTTTTAAAGGCTCCCTTCTCCCTCATAGTACCCCCTCTTCACAAGGCGGGTGATTATTGGCTACTTTCATGTACATCACAGTCACTGTCCGGAGCACATGGAGGAGAACCTGCCAGGGGGCAGTGTGAGCGGAACGTGGCTTATCACACAGGGGGTACATAACTCTAGATCAGGGTATCAAACTGGTGGTGTGCGGGTGACCTCTCTTCCACAGGGTTGTCCAACGGATCCCCAGGGTGTACACCTATAGTCTGTCGGAATGCAATTCCACTCACAAACTAGTCGGCAGCGAAGATAGAGCCTTCTTGTCTCCAAGGGTCAGCGGGTGACGTGTCCCGATGATGTTTTTTATGGTGGTGTGGGGAATTTGGTTGAGGATCATGTTGCCGCTTTGTCTGTTTCTGTCCGTGGGGGGCTTCTGCGTTGCCTTCTGGGACTCCGTCAACTTTCCCGGGTTGAGGGGATCCCGGACTTTTGGACCCCCCGGGGGGCTGGGGCTTTGGTATGGGACCGAGGGGGAGGGAAGTGAGGGCTTTGTGTGGGGGGGCGGGGGATGGAGAGGAGGGCTTTGTCCCCTGTGTGGGCTGGGCGGTTCCGGGTAAGGAGGGAGAGGAGGGCTGTGTGTGGGGGCCGGGGGTTTAAGGGGCACCCCCCCCCGCGGGCCCCCGTCGAGATGGAGATGAGGGCTATTGTTGGGCGACATGGAGGGCAGGACGTGGGAGGATGTAGTTGATTTGTGTTTGGGCGTACGCTGGGGAGGAACGGAAAGTTTGACGCGACTTTTGTGTGGGGTTGGGGGAGGGACGTCCGGGAGAGACTCTCAGTTGAGCTCGGACCTTTCTGTGTGGGAGGGTGGTAGTTGGTGAGGATGAAGGTGAGTGTGAAGTGTGAAATGTTTGTGGTTCTTTACCAAAGGTTCTGTCATTGACCTCGTTACATGGTTGTGAAAATTAGTGGTGTAATGGTTGTCAGTGTGATAGAAGAGAACGGTGAGTGGTCGGATACTGTGTGGAGTAGGAGCAGGAGAATTGCAGACCCTGATGGGACGATTCGGTGACCCAGAAACATGTTTAAAACGTTACCTCTGCTCAGGTGGAGTAACACCACTGTATTTTTATAGAATCCTAGTCCGCGGACACGCGGCCCCCAACATTAGCTTCGCTTTGGCACCCCCTCTTGTCCTGCTCTCCCACCCCCCCGCCTGCTTGCGCACCCCCCCCCGGCCCCTCTACCTGCAACAGCGTCACATGATGCTGAGGGGTTCTCGACGTCACGTCACGTGACCCGCGAGCGGTCATTTTGACGGATTGTGACATAGTCACTTCAAATGATGCTGCACGTTGCCATGGCGACGCAACACGAGCGGATGGAAATACCGGTAAGTAACAACAGTGAAGGGGCCATCACGCTGGAGCCCCCGGCCATATACTTGTAGATGCCTGGGTGGTGGAAAGAGCCGTGGCGGCCTCTGCAACGGCTCGCGCCTCCCCGCCACGTCAACATCTCCCGCCGACCTGTGGGGTCAGTTTCGCGCCCCCACCGTGCGTACCACAGCCTGATACTTAAGATAATGTGGTCCCATTTGTCGCAAACCCCAAACAAGCCATTCTAGGTAAGTAAATTTAAAAGAGCACAAAAATCCTTTGATGCTCTAGGTAAAAGATAGTTGTAATGTATGCTGCAAGGAGCGCAAACGCCCACAAATCTGGAACCAGGTAATGTCCTTAAATATCATATTGTTTCGGAGTATAAATATGTACCAATAATGGGACCCTTCCCTTCAGTAAATTTCTGAATGCCGCACTCCATTTGAGGAGTTGACATTGTCACAGACAAAGTACCTCAACGAAAAAACATGAAATGACACACTCTTTAACCTACAGCCTAGTATTTTCGTTTGCCTGGACTTTCCTGAGAGTCCGTGTACATTATCTCCCAGCACCCCCCTGCTTATCATACACGCCGTTATTTCTTTACGCCACTGCGGACCGGTTTTGCAAATATTTTGGTCATCGTCAGGATCTTGTCTGCTTCTTTTTTCACCCCACCGTCCCTTTCAAGGTCAGCTACCTCAGATGGTCCCCTACTACTTATAAAAACAGGATATTGCTACGGATCCCCACAGCAGTTCCTCGTTAGCATTAGGCTTTACCATTATACATACTACTTTGGGTATAAACTATTCAACGCTTTTATTTATGTGATCTGTTGCAACACATCGTGACCCCCTTCTTTTGAAGGTCTGTTTGATTATGTATTCCCGCAATTAAAAAACCATTGATTGGGATGGAGACAGTCTTCTCAATTCAAAAAATTCACATACAGTGAAGGTGCTGCAAGCACAAAAACTGCCCCAATGTTGATAATCTTGTAACACTGTTTAAGATACCATTATAACCTCAGTTAACTATTATTATGGATTTGAATTAATTCACACTAAAAATTAATATCACCGGGAAAATATTGTTTGGTTTGTCCAATTAGACGCCAGCCACTCAGCGATAACATTCCCCCAAATAACTCTAACATTTTTAGCACACATGTTATTGATTTTGCTCTTAGAATATAATATAATATATAATATATCTATTATAGTAAATATATATATTATAAGGTTATGGTGGTAAAAAAAGTGACCTAAACCCTCCACAGAGTATAAGAATAAAGCCAACTGTAAGATTCTGTTATATTCATTGCATGTCTTAGACAAGGTCTGCAACCCTGTCTTTCACCATTATCACCCAGCACACACAGCACTCCAACGCAGCAAGGGATTCTGGGAATGACATGCAAATGAGCACACAGTGCCACCTTTATCTCATGCTCACCATTATTAATGAGCCACATTACATGAGCAACCCTTAGCCCAGCGGTGCGCAAAGTGGGGGGCGGGAGATTGTGCTGGGGGGGCACGGGCAGTTGCAGAGGCCGCGCGCTCTTCCCCCAGGCATTTAAATTAAATGCCGGGGGATCGCGTGAGGCCCCTGCAACTGTTTACTTACCGGGATTCAGCAGTCTGTGTTGCGTCGCCATGGTATTGACGCCGCGGCACCATGTGACCTGACATCACACGCACACACAGCATCATCGGACGCAGATAAAGGTAGGCAGGGGGGTGCGAGAGCCGGGGGCAGAGAGACAGGGGGGCGCAGCACAAAAAGTTTGCACTCCCCTGCCTTAGCCCATGCATGCTTCTTTAGACACAGCTTTTAAGCAAGGGCTTGGGAGATGCAAAGCCAGTAAACCCACTCACAGACATGTTTCAACCTTGATGGGTATCATCAGTGTGAGGTTGGCTGCTGACATTTGCTCAGATGAGATGAAAGAGTAGGTAATCACCACATTTATTAAGGTTATGGTGGGTAAAAAAAGTGACTAAAACCCTCCACAGTAAAGCATAAAGAAACTGTAAATATTCCTATATATTCATTTGCATGTCTTAGACAGGTCTGCAACCCTGTCTTTCACCATTATCACCCAGCACACAGCACTTCCACTGCAGCAAGGGATTCTGGGAAATGACATGCAAATGAGCACACAAATGCCAGCAACCAACCTCACACTGATGATACCCATCAAGGTTGAAACATGTCTGTGAGTGGGTTTACTGGCTTTGCATCTCCCATGCCCTTGCTTAAAATCTGTGTTTAAAGCAGCATGCATTGGCTAAGGGTTGCTCATGTAATGTGAGCATGAGATAAAAGGTGGCATTTGTGTGCTCATTTGCATATCATTTCCCAGAATCCCTTGCTGCAGTGGAAGTGCTGTGTGCTGGGTGATAATGGTGAAAGACAGGGTTGCAGACCTGTCTAAGACATGCAAATGAATATACAGGAATATTTACAGTTGCTTTATGCTTTACTGTGGAGG
>WSYH01019039.1:0-10549 GCA_036426205.1 Ascaphus truei
CACTTTAATAAGTTATGGACAAGAAAGATGAGCATGTGGCGCCTTCAGACTTTTTGTAAATGTATTTGGACAAAAGTTTATTTTTATTTTTAATACAAGTAGTTTAGACTCCTGTGGTTATGTATTAAAATAGTGCAGTGTTGTGCAAAACAGCAAATATTTGCATCTGTGTGTGTGAAGTTTGGTCATCTTGCTCCTAACATTTGGAAGAGGTTACCACCAGCTAAAACGTGGTAGATATAGCTGATGCAAAGACAGAAAAACTGCACCAGTTCAAGATGCAATATTTGATGCATCTTATAATATGGCTCTATCCAGTAACCATTCCCCAAAACGCTCAAATGGAGCAAAGTACACAATACCAGCAAGCTCTAAGTAGCAGGTTTTTCCATGTACCTTTGGAGGAAAGGTCCACTGAGACCTTTCTCCCTGCACTGCAGTGGTAAATGAGAATTTTCACAGGTAATGTTAGGACCTGCATACTGGTCATGTCTTGAAGTGGCTGCAGGCTTATAAGGCCGAGTCCATAGAAGGACAGGCCACGCTGAGCCATGCGGATGCTCCGCGCTGAGCCCCTGCATCCTCAATGAGGATGCCTTGAGAGGGGGCTCACGCGAGCGTGCGGAGGCGCTGGATTTTTCAGCCGACAGCCAAGCTGTTTTTCAGCGCGCTGTCGGCTGAAAACATCCAATCAGCGCGGAGCAGCATCAACGTAACGGCGCCGTGACGTCGGTGCGTCGCGGGCGATTGGCCCAGCAACGTCACTGCCCCGCCTCCCTCAGTCTCCCCCCCCCTGCCTCCGATCGCGCCCGCTGGCTCGCCTGCATGGGCATGAAATCGCGCAGATTTCAGCAGTCGAGCCTCAGCGCGGCTCCGATCTGCTCACCCCTCTATGGCCCCAGCCTAAGGCTAGGTCCCTGCTGCAGGGATAAGAACAGCCCCTCAATGGGGCTGGGCCCGCTACCCACCTTGCCCGCCGCATTGTGCGAACAGACTCGCGATGGAGCACTGGCCATGCCACCCTGACGGTTCAGCCAATGAGGGCGAACCTGCTGGGTGACGCCACGGCCACCGCCACGCTCCCCCGTCTTTACCCCTGCAGCTCACTGCAGACTGCGGATCTCGGCTGCACGGTCCGCCAGCATGGCAGGCGCGAGTGCAGCACTGACACCAGGGCCTCAGGCTAACGCTTTGGCCAAAGGGTTTAAATAAATGACCCTTACTCGTGACAATACTAACATTTAAGTATTTTGTTACATTGTATGTAGCATTGGGTAATTTTGTCTTTTGTTGTATGGAGCAAAGCACCTTGATGCAGTCACATATGATGCAATTTGTACCTGTTTTGGGGTAATTGGGCAGTTTGCTTCACTTGATTCATATACCCCTAATGGTTCATAACAATTTTGAATTCTTAAGCACTACAGTAAACTAATGGCAGTGATAAGCATAATAATATGTTTAAAATAAAAATAACAGACTTTTGACATATTTAAGCACAACCCAGAAACATCACACTGCTCACAAGTAGCAAATCCAATTTTTGGATAAGTAACGTAATATGATTGTGACAAATTGCCAAAGAGATTGGCAACAGGTGCTACCTCTTTACTAAGGTAATGCATCACAATAAAGAAGGTCCCCTGGTAATAAGTCAGTGACTTATTGCCAGGGGACCTTCTTTACGGAGTGTTTGAAATATTTACAGCAGGCGGCTGTACCATTTTATTCCATCCAATAATAGTGTTACCAGATTTCTGTATGCCCCTTTAGTGTTAGGGCTGTCGAGGACAGTGGAGGGTACTTAATATCTAAGATAAAAAGAGCAGAATTGGAACAAAGCAACTAACCAAATTTAAAAATTGTCTTTTTTTTGATAAGGCACTAAAATGTAACCTGTTTAACATATCTGCCCTTAGTTCACTTTGGTGTTGCATGGGACAGCGCCATTCTGTAAAGAGAACAATGACGAATCTAGTTTGTTTATACAGCGCACAATCAAATTACTGATGAGGAAAATGTAGATTTGATTAGTAAATTATCAATCTGTCAATTGCTTAAATTATCTGAAGTATCTAAACTTCATCATACGAAAATAGAGGACAGATTATAGAACTCTTATTTGCTCTGGTCAAACGAGCAGAGTTGCAGCTGGTTTTGATGATGCATTAGAGATACTGTAAGAGCTACTGTAATGGTGTAGGTAGTATTGAAACATACATACATGCTTGACTATATCTTCACTGTTAACTACATACTGTAGCTATTTTTAAGTTATATGTCACTACAGCTATGACACACTACTTTGTTTCTTTTGACAGTATAGGTTCTGCATACATATATTTCCAATTACTTAAAGCATTACTTAAGTGTATACACAATTAATATATTTTATACATTATTAAATGTGCATTTTTCTGGAATGTCCTCACAAAGAGCTTATCATCAATGCATAGCTACACCAGGGATAAACACACAGGTACGCTTTTGAAGGTGTGATTTAACTTTGCTCCAACATCATAAGAGCGTGTGGAATCGTGTTTTAGTGAAAGTGAAATCCCAAACAGCTGAAGTGGGGTGGTGCTCGCAGGAAAAATGATTATATAATGACTAAGAAAGAGAAGAATCCCCTTATGCGGCACTAATAAACACCCTACAGTGTATAAAATATAAAACCAAAAGGGTGTTCATGGCGCGAAGTTACTTAAATATACAATAAAATGTGCAAATAAACCCAGTGAAAGATTTACACTGAAGACATATAGTACTGTTACTCCATAGACCGGAATCCTCAGGTTCGTGGGCTCCTGCTTGACCTCATATGGAGAAGAAGACACAAATGCATAGGGTATAGTGCATTAACATTTTACTCAAAATGACAAACAACACAGAGGGGAAAGGAACAACTCACACTTTCCTCCCTGGTATTTAGGCAAGAAGTGACTCTGGACGTACTTCAACCCTCCTCCCGGGTCAACTGTGTGCCGGTCTCCCCCACGTCTCTCACCCTTTATCGGGAGTCCTCCGCCTGTCCGGCGCATCACAGCCGCCTTAGCCAATCGGGATCCATGGAGTGGAGTTTAGAGTTGGAACGGTGGCCTCAAGCTGTCAAAAAGCCCAGCACGTTTCGTCATACGACTTCTTCTGGGGTCCTACTTGCCATACTCTGTAGTCTGTCTTTATACTGAGCTACCCATCATAGGAAAGTACTGTAGTACAGCTGTCTGATTTTTAACTTGATTCAATAACGCTGCTACTTATGTTGATTGCAAAGTACTAAACTCCAAGTACACAGCTTCACTTGATTAGGTTGCACCAGTATTAGTCACAGAAAATGTTTATACAATAATCCATAAAATAAATTCAAACTTTAATTAATACATTTAAAAAATGTGAAAATATATATAAATACATAAACACAGACATGGAAAATATGTTATATAGATCATAAATTCTACTAAACACCCTTTCTAAACGTAAACCTATTCAGAATTGTATATATATATAAAGAAAACGCTGAAATAGATAAATAGTGAGAAAAGGTGTTATACACAGAACCACAAATTGACAACATCACTCATCTTGTGATAATTCAATGATTTATCCTGGAACCTTACAAATAGCAATGAGAGAGAACTAAATGGCTAATATATAATGGGGATATGCAATTCTAAAATTTATTCTAGATTAATTTAAACGAGAAATCCTATAAAAATCATAAATAGATTAGAATATGTATAAAAAGTATACAATTGATATATTCTATTTAAAAATATACTAATTTAAAAATATTTAATATTTACCATTTAAAAATATATTTAAAAAATATACATAAAAATGTCGTGTAAAAGAAAATTAAAATTGGAAGGGACAGATAAAACATTGAATCATCATGTGAGAAAGGCATTAATATCAAACTCTATATTAAGTCCTAGAGGTCTCAAAGTCTTCAGTTTATGAATCCAAAGGCTTTCTTTTTGGGAGATAGATTGAACTCTATTACCTCCACGCCAATGTCTTGGAACAAAATCTATTCCAAATGAGTTGAGGTCTATCTGGTAAAATTTCTTTAAGGATATCGTCTTGTTTCAAAATTGGCCAATGTTTTTCAATAATCCTCCTTATCTCATAAGATTTATTATTATACTGAGTAATAAAGGGGATGACGTTTTGCATATCTTTAAATTTCTTCCTGGGCTGTAATAAATCTTTCCTATTTGTTTTTGTTACCTCTTTTATTACCCTATCTAATGTTTTATAATAATATTCTTTTTCCAAGAATCTCTCCCTTAAAATGGTTGCCTGTTCCAAATAAGTTTGAATAGAGGTGCAATTCCTCCTGATCCTACTTATTTGTCCCTTAGGGATGTTATCCAACCATTTATTTAAATGGCAACTATTCTTGTGTATGTACGGATTGCAGTCAACAGACTTAAAATGGGGTTTACAGTTTACCTTCATGAATGAAAAGATTAAGCTCTAAAAAATGAATCTCATGTCTACTGATATTGTAAGTAAACCTGACATTCATCTGATTGATATTCAACTGTTTAATAAACTCCAAAGCTGCCGACTCCTCCCCTTTCCAGACAAAGATAATGTCGTCGATAAATCTGTACCAGAGGACCAGACCCGCCCCAAGTACATCGCCAACCCACACATGCCACTACACTCATAGGCCCATGAATAGGTTGGCATAGCTCGGGGTGAATCTGGTTCCCATGGCCGTACAACAGATTTGTAAATAAAAGCGGTCATTAAACCAAAAATAGTTATTGGTCATGATGTAATCAATGCCTTTAATAATGAAATCCGCTTGTTCTGTTGCCATCTCACTATCACGTTTGAGAAATTCTCGGACAGCTTCTATACCTTGCATATGGTTAATAATTGTGTATCGAGCTGTGACATCACATGTTACAAAGTAGTCATCATGCCTCCTATATTCGTGATACCACGCAAGTGATACATTTGTTGGATCGGATGGAGTGACATGATGACTACTGCTTTGTAACATGTGATGTGGGTTTACTACTGAGTGTCCACCTGTGAGACTGTCTTTTGGAGTTGCTTATATTCCTGTATGAAGTCGACCTAGGTGTTATTTACACCATTATTGACCGTGCAGGAGAATTTTCCTACTCTTACCTTGCACTGGTAATCCGGAGGTCTGTACACATCACTCTGTCTACAGCGCAGACCCGGAAGCGGGAGGAAGAGAGGCGACGAGACGTGGAACAGCTGCTGCTCCCAGCGCGCGGGATCTTTTGTCTCAAAGGCTGCTAACTCACCCTGCAGAGAGGGAGACTTTGTGCTACACTTCAGGATAGTGGAACTCCTAAGCAGTCCAGCTTGACACAATTTGTTGGAAGTATTTGTACGCTGTAAGTGGAATTACCTTGATTTTACTTCTACAATTTACATTATATCCTTTTTTACCCGAGTGCGCTTTGTGCATCTCTTTGTGTGACAAGGGAGAAAGAAAAAAACCAAGGTGAAAAAAAGGTTGGGGGAGGGGGAGAGGGAGGGTGTGCAAACAAGGTGAAGATGCAGTGGAAGGGGGGCAATGTTTCGGGGTTAGGACCCCTTCAGGCCCGTTCATAAAGGGCAAAAATAATGTCCAGTGGTACTTTCCTAGACCCTGTAAAAAAACTCCCTAAAAAAATGCAAAAACGCATAAAATGTCAATAAAGTCAATCCCACAGGAAAAGGTGAACAATCAGTCCTGCACCTTCAAGCAGACAAATGGATGTACAGTTCCTAATTGTAGATAAAGGAGAGTCTAACAGACCATAAGGTGAGAGTTACAAAGTTTCCTTGTTGAACAGCACAACATAACCAACTAAATGCTCACTCACTGACAGCCAATGGGGAACGACCACATAGGAAATGCTTCAAATAGCATAGAAAAAGCAAGAGTGTTACTCTACCGACCAGTGATAGTCCTGAGTGTACAGTAGATGAAAAGCCCCTTTGGTGCTCGTTGATGTCGTATAGCTGGCAATCCTTCTGCTCTCTCTCACAGTGGGGGGGAAAAAGTGCGGAGTGAGTGATGTACCGGAGTATTCTGAAATACATCTTCACTATGATGTCAGCATGTTATCGCCGCTCCTTTGATCCACTGATTGGCTGAGAAGCAGCAACAGGTTTACAGGCAGCAGCGCAAATGTAGAGGTACTATGCATGTGCAGGTTGTCTCCCAATCACATCCACCCATTGGCTGAGAGGCTGGAAGAGGTTTACAGCAAGCAGCACAAGTGTGTAAGGATCCGTAAGTCCCGCTACCCTCAGCGCGCTCCCTCCTTTCCTCGGCCCGCAATCGGGTGCTCTGCTTCCCCCGTCTCATGCGGCGCGTCACCTGGGCCATCTATAGCTGTCGGACTACGGGCGCGCTTCACGCGCGGAAGTTTCTACCAAGTCCTCTGGTCCCGCCTAAGGGTTGCGCCCGTGCAGGGGTGTCATCAGCATGTCAATACGCACGGGACGCCCGCTCAACGTGCACAGGTACCACGTCACCAGCCTCCGCCTGTAAGCCTTCCCACACCTATCTCCTGCACCAATCGCAGCAAGCATGCCTAACGCGCCCCTTCTTGCCTTGTTCTCATTGGTTACTGTATGTAAAACCAGAGACAGAACATGAAACACAGACAGAGCTCAGTGCACATCCAGTGAAACTTATACACGGTACAGTGCCTAAATATATATGTATAGATATCTATTTAAAAAATGGTCTTTTAGTTTAACATTTTGGCCAAAGTGTTGTAAGCCCCTGAGCCACTACACGGCAGACCACATCTCAATGGTCCCTAACACTAATATAAATTCTTAATAACCTGTGCATTACCAGGAAGAATGATTTATAATAAATCTGTCAAAATCAGTTGCATAGTTCTAAGTCTGATTGAAGCTTTTATTAACCTGTACATTACTAGGAAAAGCACTCTGTATTAGATTTGTCACAATCATACTGCAAGCAAGTTCCCCTGAGAGTGGGAGATGCTATGGAGTGAGCTTTTAAGCATTTAAATGTGGGAGGGGTTGAGCTTCAATTAGGTAGGAGGTTGCCACCCTCCAATCAGCTAAGACCAGCTGAACAAGAATTGTAAAACATACAGGACACCTACAAGCTCATATTGAACCCCCAAAATAACCACAACATATATATATATAAGCATATAAGTGTCAGAGAGGAGTGCTACTGAGCATGGCAATATATATTTAAAACCAGAGACAGAACATGAAACACAGACAGAGCTTAGTGCACATCCAGTGAAACTTATACATGGTACAGTGCCTAAATATATATGTATAGATATCTATCAAATAAAATGGTCTTTTAGTTTAACATTTTGGCCAAAGTGTTGTGAGCCCCTGAGCCACTACACGGCAGACCGCATCTCAAGGGTCCCTAACACTAATATAAATTCTTAATAACCTGTGCATTACCGGAAAGAATGATTTATAATAAATCTGTCAAACTTAGTTGCATAGTTCTAAGTCTGATTGAAGCTTTTATTAACCTGTACATTACCAGGAAAAGCACTCTGTATTACATTTGTCACAATCATACTGCAATCCGCACCTCTCCATCCTGACCCCAGCTAACTCCTCGACGATCCGCACCTCTCCAATACTGACCTCAAAAAAGTACCACGACGATCTGCCTCTCTCCAATCCAGACCACGGTAAGTACCTCCTACAATCCGCTACTCTCCAACACCGACCTCGGCAAGTATTACTGACCATCCAGACCTCTCCTACCCCAACCCGGCTACCTCAACCAGACATGCTCACGCGGCTGTGGGTTGGTGTTATATCAAATCCCCACCCTGGCCTTGCGGTCATGCCTTGTTTGTGGAGACACAAATGTTAACACAACCATACACTGGCGACACACTTTATTCGAGCTCGGCTAGTCCCACGAATTCGGGTATACCCGGGTGTATTGAGGTTTGTGACTGTTTTCTGCCCGAGTGCATTGAGTTATTTTCCAGGCAGGGATTGAAGCATTTTATTCCCGCTGGCTGCAATACTGCACAGTACATATATATATACTGCATTACAATTCATGTATTTATGCCATCTGGTAGACACGCGAAGCATTGCAGCCTATTAAATCCTAATCATTATCATTTAACAGATCAGCCGCCCATCAGCCAGGCATGAACCCAGGCTGGGAAGGCAAACGCAACGGGGCTTGTCAGAGGTGAGGAGCGGCGCATTCCAGGTATCTGCCAGGTACATACCGGGTATTTGCTCGAATAAAGTGTGTCGGTGCAGTAGGGGCAATAAAGTGAACATACAGTACACAGTACTGAGTAAGCTTCATATGCCTGCCAAAGATACCATGAGAGGACTATAATGAGTGGAAACAGTAATTAGGCACTATACTAACTGGAATCCAACAAACAAATACACTTAAAATCCTGAGTAGAGACAAACCGAGTGGGCAAGTAAGCGGCAGGGCAGAGGTGAATGAGACCCAAATGATAAATGAGAGGGAATATTGAATAAGTGTTCCCACAATCTCATCATTCTGACCATTGAGTATATACAGAAAACCTATCTGAGACAAAAAAAAGAGGTGAATAAACTACAGGAAGCCCTTGAAACATCACTACAGGCTCAGGACCTGAATACCCTAAAGAAAGAATTAGATGATAGCCTTTCATCTTTTTCTAAAGAAATTGAAACTAGAAAAAGAAATACGTTTTGGAGCGATGCTCGAGATTATTTATCGGGCAAAGTATATAACTGACAGTCTAAAGATTCACGTGGAGAGGACAGAAGATGTTGACAACAAAAACCACAGACGAGGTTTCAGCAGCATCCAGATCACATGGACTCATCAGAAAGCAATTCCTCCACGGGCGCAACACCGCGTTTTTAGAACAGCGACCACCAAGGGGCAGACGCAGAAAACATGCAGGGCGGGGCGAAAGCACCATCACTCAAGAACCCGCCCGGAGAGGAATGCAGACCCGCTACCATGTTCTTTGGTGGTTAATATCTCGAATAGGACCCTTTCTGAGGACGAACACCACGTCCTCAGCAAGGGTCTGTCTTTTGTCCCGACCACACATACTGACCTTTTAGAACTAGAGGTAGATTTAGCGCGTTTCTTTAGAAATCTCAGACTGAAGGGCTTCTTTTCCAAACATCCATCTGTATTACCCACACCCAGTTTAGATATAGAAGAGGATACACCATTTCACCTACTCACGGTAGATTGCAAACCCAATAGTAGGTTCAATCCCCCACCACTAAACCATACTATTGAAACATTCATCACATTAGTGCAAAAAGATATGAGTACACTTAATAAACATAAATTCCAACATAAACTGTTCAACTTCTCTAAAAAGAGAAGTTAGCTATTCAGGAGCTTGGAAATGAAAACAGTATCATTATTAAACCATCTGATAAGGATGGCGCAATCATCATTATGAACAGAGTTTTAGGGCACCGGTCCCATTGTTCAGGGCTCAGTAACAGCTAGACTATTTAAAATAGTAAAGCATAATATTCACTGGTGTTGGGGATGATCAAGCAATGAACGCTGCGTGAGACTCTATTGGTAATGCCTATAATTGAAGTAGGACCATATGCAAGTCTCTATGAAGGCTGACTGTCCTCTATATATACTATAATGGGCAAATCAGCAAATTCAATGAGACAGATATATCCACAACTGTGATATGAATAAAAACATAACAGGCAGAGTACTCACAAATGCAGCAATGTAATCCCCATAATGAGCGTGCCTCACGCCAAATGCATGAAGAGAGAGCGGTCCGTGGGGTCCAGAAACGGAGCACAGCTGCAGTGAAGAAAACGGGGGCTACAATCCAGTAGAAGAATTAAAAAGCCTTTATTGTGTGGTGGTGGGGGGGTCAGAACAAACTCTGACGCGTTTCGGGAAGAATCCCTTTGTCAAAGAGTGAGTTTGCCTGTGATGTCTGATATGTACCCATTGCCCCACCCCAAGCCGTGACGTCACTGAATGAAATTTTGGCGAAAAAATGTCCGCGATCAGTGTGATTGGTTGCTACCGACAGCCAGTGGTATGCCTGGCTAGTAGTGCGTCTCACGAATCTAAAAAACGGTTGCGGGGGAATGGGAGACAAGCTGACAAGTATGGAAAACATTTAGAGCAGGGAGGAGTGCATAATAAAAACAAAGTAACAATCATGTTACCATAAGAGTACAAAGTTAAAAACACAAGCACAATATATAACATTGCATTGGAAGAAACATATGATGTTAATAGAAGATATATTGAAATATCAAACTTGCAATTCTAGAGAGATAAAAAATGAATATAGGTACATTTAGACGTATTTCATAGAAAGCCAGAATGGAAACCTGGAAACGGGGTGATGCAGAACCGTATCATAGTATCATAATATCAAGAGTAGCACAAAAGACTAAGCAATAATAGAACCATATTATAACAAGTGAGAGATTATAAATTTAAATATCCTCACAGTGAACTACAATTCATTAATCATGCCACTAGAGACAGCCATAATCAGAGCAGTCAAGTATT
>WSYH01019040.1:0-10546 GCA_036426205.1 Ascaphus truei
TCTGATAAACTAATATTGTGTTTCTTTTTATTCCAGCATGTTTTTTTTTTTATATATTTATGTTATATTTATGGTAGGCTAGATTAGAGGTGAGCTAACTGTCTATTTGTGTTTTTAAATTTTGTCAATAAAGTTGTTGTTTTAAAAGTAATAGTATATCTTCCTTATCACTTTGACCATGGCTCAGATGATTGGTCTAACTTTAATAGTCTGGCCAATGAGACATCTCTGAGAGGTATTTAAACCTCTGGGTAATGGCCAAAAATTATTCCCTGAAGAAGTACTTAGATGTACGAAACGCGTTGGATGTATGTAACCTATGCCACCACATTGTTTTATTATCCCCTGGATCTGCATTTAATCCAATTGTTTGAGTTATTGCGCTGACTGAGCGGCTTATGCGCCGCTTTTGAGACTCTAAGGGACTTTTCTCCTGCTCCTTCACCATTGCCACGGGAACTGTGACGTCACTCCGCCATATCACGTGACCAAGCGGCATCGTGGCACGCTGTGCAGGCGCACGCAATTGCGGAAGTGTTTGTTGAGCCTCTCCACCGGCTCTGAACTGCCCGGCTACTGCAGCAGCTGACTAAACGGTGATATCTCCATAGGAGAAAGGAAGGACTGTAAAAGGAAAAAAGCCCCTGGAAGAGGCATATTGCCGTTGAGACTCGGTTCCACTGAGTACCTGAACCTGCAGTGGAGCCAGACTGCTGTTAAGGAATTTCATTGAAAGCAACATCCTGCTGGATGAAAAGTGTATGAGGGATCCTGTGCCCCACAATCACCACAGAGGCTCCTGTAGAGAAAGCTGAGTACCAGATTCCCCTGTCTACAACCATGGAGTGGTAACTGAGTGTGATACACACTAAATGCTTATGATTTTTCAAATTGATGTACGCAGATTTTATACCCCTCAAATATTGTAATACATTTTTATTACTTGCTTCACTATTTGGCGTTGTGCGCTGTTTTCTTTTTGTTTCCATTTTTTAGAGTGTGTGGGGTGCTGAGCCACCCCCAATGTTTATAGCAGCAGACGCCCTTATCAACCACACGGTTATGATATAATTTATTATATAATCACTTATTCACTTGGTATTGTGGTTTATCCAGCACATTTATGGTTTAGTCACTGCACTTTATTTATTTATAAGTAGGAGTTAGATAGTAGCGCATAGTTTATTTTTGTTTTTTACAATGAGCAGAAACCTGGAACCCAGAACTCCGGTTCTGTTCGACCTAGAGGGCTCATATTCGGTCACCATGTAGTCCTAGTTGCGGCAGGATTGCATGGCAAATTGCGGCCCTCTCGTGGCAAGAACGGAGTCAGGGTGATGTTAAAATTCAGGTTTCTGCCATTGACTTGCATGGCAGAAAAAAAGCCACTTTGGCAATGTGCTTTTAAACTGTCTTTTTGTACCTCCGGTTCCGGGGGTCTTGGAAGGCTGATATTTTGCCACTATGGCAAGGGTCCTCCCGCATGAGGACCAGGTAAATTTCAACCCGCTCAGACCCACAGAACGGGATATTTTACATTATATTCGCGCAATTGGCGTGGGAACTACTTTAGGGCCGCTGTCAAGTTCACGGGCAATTGGCGTGGGAACTTCTGTTCTAGGGCACCTAGGAATATAATTCTTTTTGCCCATAGATGTTAGGCACTGTATACCACTGTACAGTATTTCTCTATAACCATTATGTACTAACATTTTAGATCTCAGAAACTAACTAAATGCCAAATGTCATACGTAATTGTCTTTTCAAGTCAGATGTGAGAAAGTGACCTCTCACCCAGTTAATGCCAAACTGAACTATGTTTGTTCAGACTTATTTAGCTCTGAAGAAACAGGAAATGTCGCCAGCCATGCTGAGCATGACTTTTACGAATGTCTTACACAATATACTGTCCTGAAGAATGACATTTCCTTCAACTGCCTCCAAACTCGGTACTCAGGCCACTTCCCAGATCGTAAACTGTCTAACTGTCATTTGCTGAGGTAGACAGACTATGAATTAAAGGGGAAGTATGTTACTCATATCTGTGTTTTTTTCTATGTTCAAGATGGCTATATAAACTGACTGTAAACCCTTTAATAAACGAGAGAACAGTTTTTAACAAAGCTTCACTGGTTGTCTGACTCAATTACTGCCCTCTCCCGAGCTCGTCCGCCATTTTGTTTTTCCAGATATCAGTACTTTAAAAGTGGGTTTGAAGCCTCCGGAGGTGAATCGATTCGAGTGGCAGCAGACGTATTCTCACGCAGCGACGTTAGAGAATAGGATACTTTCACAGATATAAGCAGTCTCTTAATAGTGAAAGTCTTATCTGTTAGCTGCTGTAGAGTAAGCTTCTCTGCTCTCCTGGAACCGCACCCGTGCGTGCACAGAAAATATCAGCATCCAGGTTTAGAAGTCTTATTTTGTGTCTTGCAATCAGCTCTGCTGTGTCTTCTGGCAGAGCTCAAGACATGTGGTGTCTCCAAAGGTCAGCTCACAAGTGAGCTAAGGAGTCACTTCCTGTCTCAACAGACAGGTTTTTGTAAGCAATCTCAATCAGGCAGGTGGTGTTTAGTAATTAACTACCTACAGTTAACCACCACACTGCTAGATTAAAGGCACATTACTGAACAGGGATAAGTCCAGTGTTACAGTATCACTGTGGTATTTTTTCGTATTGATCCCGCACTCGGAGTTAGAGGAGGGTATTGATGTGTTACGCCAAGTTTTTCCAGTATCTTTGATCATGGAGACTTCAAAAGGCGAAAGGTCATGGTAAAACCAACTAAGAATCGGCAGTCCCAGGCAAGCAATGCGCCAGCGCCAGCATCGGCTTCCAATAACGGTCTGACCGTCATGGAAAACCTTGTGACCGGCAACCTTTGCTATCTGGCCCCGCCTGGATATCTGCAGCCTGAGCAGGATTTCACGTAGAGATACCAGCAAGCTTGCATGTACCAAAAAGATTTCCAGCTTCATCAGCTGTCAACTACAGGTGCAGCAGGCCCGCTGTCAACTGTCAACTACGTGTATAATCAAGAATACGGGACTTGTGGCAGTAGCTCGGAGCCAACCGATTGGCAAAGTCTATGGTGAGTACGGCTGCCGTATTTTATTCTTTTTTTAACATATCAATATCAATGCACAGTCAAGCGATTCTCCTGCAATCAATCGCTTTGCTTATGGTTATTTAGTTCTATTATTTTAGTCACAATTCGCGAAAATGTAGTCCAGCAATATCATTGGCTGAGCAGCTTCTAGAGTAGATACTGAACAATTGGTGGACAGCTAAGCGCATGCGCCTACTGTATGTCTCATTGGAACCTTGTTGAAACGCATATGCATGTCATCACATTTATGCGCATGCGTGTATGTGAACAAGAGAAGCCCCCCGAGAAAATTTTTGTGGGGACTGACCGAGGGGACTGTGGGAACTGACTCTGGGAACTTCTTTAGGGGACTGACTAATTTCAACCAACCATTACAGTAATACTTTTATTTTTCCTCAGAAAATAAACTTTGTCATCAGGTGGAGAACGGCAAAGGGAGGGATTTCGATGGATAATATCGCTTTTTGTAACGATGCTTGCACATTGATGAATCTGATTTAAAAATCCGTACTGGAGGCAACAATTTAATGGCAGTGCCATTTTTATTGATTAGGATAGAATAACTGTGAGCTTTATAGAAACCCTGAAACAGTATGCTGTTGTTTTCATATAGTATACAATACTTTTTTACATACTGTATAATTGTTAATGTATATTTTGATAGGGGGCCTATGTTTATATGGTTAGATGTCCTGTTTGACCAGAATCCTGAAATATTCAAACTGTCCTGTCAGCAACGTACGATAGCCACGGCAACTGGGGGTTAGCTGACAGAAAATTGCTTTGTTAAGGATAACTATAGCAACGACAGTTGTGGGGGGAGTTGACAGGAAAGGGCATTGTTAAGGATAACTGGCTTTCGTTAAGTGTACATGGCACATCGGCAACCTGAATGAATTGTAACTATGTGACAACACCCTGAAAAAGCTATAAGAACTGATGTATATGCCTATTAAATCAGACCAGTGAGTGAGAACGATACCTTGTGTGTCCGAATTATTCACTTGTCTCCAGACGTCTGTCCAGCTATCCTGTCCAGCACATTGAACCTGAAAGGGACCTCCCGGGAAGCATCCTTGAGTCCACAGGGTAGACCTGCTACGGTACGGCGGAAAGCAGACCACATTTTCAATAATAAACCCCAAAAATAAAAAGTATGTATTTATTCTACAGTATAGATTATGTGTATTCTATACCTGTACAGTATGTATTGTTTTAATACTGTTTTGATTTAATGCACATACCTACAGTACTGTACAGTATGCCTCATGGAACCTTGTTGAAATGCAAAATTCTTGTGTTTACAACAGTAATTAAACAACCATTACCTACTGTACAGTACTGTATGTTCTAGAAACACTGTATTTTGTTATAAAAGGAGCCACAAGTAAACAATTTAAAAGAATCAACATTTTTTTATTGGTGGAGTAAGTCAAAAAACAGTTATAGAGTAAGAATTTTTTTATTTATTAATACAATTTAAAAGAATCAACATATTTTTTATTGGAGTACAGTAAATCAAAACATTTACAGGTGTATGGTGTAAGTAAAAACATTTATTTATAAATACAATTTAAAAGAATCAACATTTTTTTTATTGGTGGAGTACACTGGCGACCAACTTTATTCTTACTTGGCTAGCTCCGCGAATTTCAGAAGATCCCGGTGATGTGCGGTTTTATGTCGTTTTCTCCCGGGGTGTATAGCGTTATTATCGCGGCTGTGATTTAAGCATTTTATTCCCGCTGGCTGCAATACTGCAATGCCGTGTAAAAACGCATGGGGGCGTTTGCAAGCTGTTGTCTCTGAAGTCTACTACCTTCGCGGTTCAACCTGCAGTACACAGTCTGTGCATGCACGCGCAGTAATAGTAAAATTGCATATTTAATTTATTTTAAAGTACAGTACTGTACATGCTCGGACCCTGTTGGGGTGAAGTGAGGGGGTTCCTAACATCTGGGGGAAAATGAATTTTAATTCTATGGTGAGTACTGTCTTGTTGCCGTATTATTTTGGTGGGGCTGGCTGGGTACTTCTTTAGGGGGCTGACCATTACTGTACATTAAAACTTTTTTTTTTTCCTCAGAAAAGAAAACGGCTAATGGGGGGATTTCGATGGATAATATTGTACTGTATGCTGATGTTTTCCGGCCGTACAGTATACTGTGTAATAAACCCTGAATAAATAAAACTATGCATTTATTCTACATACAGTATTCAGTATCGTTTCATTATGTGTCTTCCACAGTATACTGTACAGTGGTATACAGTGCCTATCATCTATGGGCAAAAAGAATTCTATTCCTAGGTGCCATAGAACAGAAGTTCCCACGCCAATTGCCCGTGAACTTGACCGCGGCCCTAAGTAGTTCCCACGCCAATTGCACGAATATAATGTAAAATAATCCGTTCTGTGGTTCTGAGCGGGTTGAAATTTACCTGGTCCTCATGCGGGAGGACCCTTGCCATAGTGGCAAAATATCAGCCTTCCAAGACCCCCGGAACTGGAGATACAAAAAGACAGTTTAAAAGCACATTACCAAAGTGGCTTTTTTTCTGCCATGCAAGTCAATGGCAGAAACCTGAACTTTAACATCACCCTGACTCTGTTCTGTTGCCACGAGAGGGTCGCAATTTGCCATGCAATCCTGCCGCAACTAGGACTACATGGTGACCCGAATATGAGACCCCTAGGTCGAACAGAACCGGAGTTCTGGGTGCCAGGTTTCTGCTCATTGTGACTTAGCCGGTTCAAAGCTTTCTCCGCCATTTGCGCTCAATGGTAGGACCCTCCTCGCCGGCGTGACCCTTTCTCGTCGCCATTACTGCTGGGACCCTGTTGCGGTCAAGTGAAGAGGTTCCTAGCATCTAGGGGCAAAATGAATTTTATTTCTAGGCGCCCTAGAACAGAAGTTCCCACGTCAATTGACCTAGTTCCCACGCCAATTGCCGTAGTTCCTACGCCAATTGCACGACCAGCCAGTTAAAAAAACGTGCAGCAAGCCTCTACAGTACATTTGTTACACAGGCAAAGGAGCAGATGGAAACAATGTGAGGCAATTCAACATGGTCTTTTATTGGTGGAGTCAGTACAAAAACATTTATTTACAATATTGAAACATTTAAATTGCACAGCAATTCTAACCATCAACACACAATAATACATTCTGCAGCCTTTATTAAATTCTTCTGCCTGCCACAAAACATTTTTGTGCATGGGGCACAGGGAGTTAAAGTGACTTGCTTTTTATGTACTGTATTTGGGGGTTGTCTTTGTGGGTTTATTCATCAAATTATTATGATGAACTGCCTTTTGAAATTACACTGCTGTTAACTACAGTATTTCAGCCACACACCTCTAGAGTTTTTAATCCCTCCCTAGCCAAACGTCAACCGGCTGAGTCACCCTAGCCTACAGTACAATCCCCCTCTCTCCACTGGGTCGTTGATCTGTTGCATATTGCCATTGTGTTCTTAATTCGCCCATAGCCGAGCTACAAACACTCAGCACACCTGCTTCTAATCACACCATCCCCCTCCCCAACCCTTAGAGGCCTGTTGTTTGAACGGTAATGCTTTGGAAAATCAACATGGTCTTTTATTGGTGGAGTCAGTACAAAAACATTTATTTACAAATACTGTACAATGTTGAAACATTTAAAGTGCACAACAATTCTAACCATCCATACACAATAATACATTCTGCAGCCTTTATTAAATTCTTCTGCCTGCCACAAAACATTTTTGGTGCATGGGGCACAGGGAGTTAAAGTGACTTGCTTTTTATGTACTGTATTTGAGGGTTGTCTTTGGGGGTTTATTCATCAAATTATTATGATGAACTGCCTTTTGAAATTACACTGCTGTTAACTATTTCAGCCACACACCTCCAGAGTTTTTAATCCCTCCCTAGCCAAGCATATTGCCATTGTGTTCTTAATCTGCCCATAGCCGAGCTACAAACACTCAGCACGCCTGCTTCTAATCACACCCCCCCCCTCCCCCAACCCTTAGAGGCCTGTTGTTTGAACGGTAATGCTTTGAAAAATCCCCTCTCGAATTTGAAATGTAAATCTGATGTGCACAGCACTATGAGAATTGAGAGTACACTGATACAGTATTTCATCAGGGTGTGAAAATATTTGTCAGTCACTATGCTTTACAGTCACATATTTTTAATACAATGCAGTACATTCTTTAATATCTTTAAAATAAAAATATATAAATCCTGGTAAAATATTTTATAAATAAATAAAATAATTCATTGGTGCACTGTAGGGCTGGCTGTCAATGACTATGATTTGCAGGAAAGTGAATAAATATTTATTTTATTTTATTAGGAACCAAAAAATACAAATATAAAAATAATCAGGAATAATACATACAGTAATGCAGTCTTTATTAAGTTATTTTGGCAGCTTGAAATCGGATAACCATTTGGAAAACCTTTGTAAAACATGGGGAAACATGAGTAATGCACATTTATAAGAATATTATTTAATACTACAGTATATACATTACAGTACTGTAATGTATTGTATAATATACTGTACAGTATACTGTATAGTAACATAAATTTTTCTTTAGTCTTTATCTTTTCCTCATTCTGTCTGCAGTACAGTAGTTCATTGAGAGAGGAGAGGTTTTGTGTACATCATTGCTGCTGTTTATATACTGTACATTTGACTGTACAAGCAGATTTGACTGGACACAACGCCCCCATCCCCCTAGGCCACTGTTTTTCCTGGAACGACAAGAAAACAAAAAAATTGTGCAGTTACTGTACTGTATTATGGCTAAACTACTGTAGGTGGCTGGTGCAGCTTTGTCTGGAAAGAAAAATGGGGCAGTTACTGTAGTAGGCAGTTACTGTAGGACTGTCAAACTAGTGTACTGTATACTGTACTGGAACTAATGTATACTCTGACTACTGTTAAATAATATGTACTGTAACCTGATGGCTGGTGCTGCTCTCTCTGTAAAGAAAAAACTAACTACTGTATACAGTACTAGTACTCTTACTATCTGGAAAGAAAAAATCTTTGCCATACTTACCTGTAACATAGTGTACTTACAATACTACAGCACAGTACTACTTTCCTGATGCTTGCCCATTACATGCGATGACAATGGGCAACACAGTGGCAATAGGGTCTATATATTTATTGCAGCGTTCCACGGTGAGTACATCGTTCCAAAAACTCAATATGCCTTTCAACAACTCGTACTTTTTGGAGGGTTTCACCACTTTCCGGATATGGTCCTTCAGCTGATGCCAGACCATTTCGATCGGAATGAAGTCTGGCGACCTATCATTGGAAAGAAAGGACAATTGGTTTAAGAGCTAAAAACAGTGGGGAACAAAAATGGGACACGGTCTACTGCACTTACTCCGCTGGCGTCTTCACCCAGTTGATGCCGCGCTCAAGGATATGCGCCATTGACGCGGTGTGCTTGGGATCGTTGTCCTGGTAGAAGCGGTGACCATTGGGGAAGTCGCTTGTGATATATTGCACTATCTCGGGCACAATGTTGTCTTGGAAGAAAGCTTTATTCATGATTCCTATAGCAAGAAAAGAAAAGTGCTCAAAAAACTGCACAATAGTACAGTACAGTGCATACGGTAAGGCAACACTAGTAAAGTACAGTGCATTAGGCGACATTATATTTGATACATTTTACCTTCAAAGATGACAATGCATCCCGGTCTACGCCTAGAGATGGCACCCCACACATGCAGCTTCACAGGGTGTTTTGGCCGCGGCTTCAAAGATAAGCGGCCTTTTTTGTGGAACGCAAATCGTGCAAATCTCTCCAGCGACACAGTAGACTCATCAGTGAAGATGCAATCCTGGAAAGTCACCCCGCTGTCGCTCCATGCCTGGGCCTGGAGCACTCTTTTGATTTTGTTTGCGTCCCGTATCATGGGGTACACTCTGTAATGACAAGGAATAAAAAAAATTTGCGGCACAGTGCAGTACAGTTTGCGAAACAACACTTTTACCTCCTGTACTGTCCAGTACTAACCTCACACATCCATATTTCCATCCAATGCTGCGTCTCATCTTCTTTATGCTGCTCTCGGATACAGTCAGATTGTGCTTTTCCTGCAGAGTGTATTTGACCCTTAATGCACTCCTCTCATCATTCTCCTCACTTATTTTGTCCACCAGAACAGTTGTCTCCCTACAATGTAAAGAAATTATATTGTTTTATTAATATGCAGCAATATAAAATGTATATAAATGTAATGTTGTAATATACTGTACATTAAATATAAATAGACAAAATATATAATGTATACTGTTGTTCTAGAAATATACATATACAAAATAAATATACTGTTGTAATATAAATATAAATATACAGTATATTGCCATTGTGTTCTTAATCCGCCCATAGCCGAGCTACAAACACAGTACGCCTGTGTCTAATCACACCATCCGCCTCCCCCCACCCTTAGAGGCCTGTTGTTTGAACGGTAATGCTTTGAAAAATCCCCTCTCGAATTTGAAATGTAAATCTGATGTGCACAGCACTGTGAGAATTGAGAGTACACTGAGACAGTATTTCATCAGGGTGTGAAAATATTTGTCAGTCACTATGATTTACAGTCACATGTTTTTAATACAATGCAGTACATTCTTTAACATCTTTAAAATAAAAATATATAAAACATGTATATACTGTAAGTACATATAATGTAAAATTACCCGTTCTGTAGGTCTGAGCGGGTTGAAATTTACCTGGTCCCCATGCGGGAGGACCCTTGCCATAGTGGCAAAATATCAGCCTTCCAAGACCCCCGGAACCGGAGATACCAAAAGACAGTTTAAAAGCACATTACCAAAGTGGCTTTTTTTCTGCCATGCAAGTCAATGGCAGAAACCTGAACTTTAACATCACCCTGACTCCGTTATGTTGCCACGAGAGGGTCGCAATTTGCCATGCAATCCTGCCGCAACTAGGACTACATGGTGACCGAATATGAGCCCTCTAGGTCGAACAGGACCGGAGTTCTGGGTTCCAGTTTTCTGCTCATTGTGACTTAGCCGCTTCAAAGCTTTCTCCGCCATTTGCGCTCAATGGTAGGACCCTCCTCGCCGGCGTGACCCTTTCTAGCCGCCATTACTGCTGGGACCCTGTTGGAGTCAAGTGAAGAGGTTCCTAACATCTAGGGGCAAAATGAATTTTATTTCTAGGTGCCCTAGAACAGAAGTTCCCACGCCAATTGACCTAGTTCCCACGCCAATTGCCGTAGTTCCTACGCCAATTGCGCGACCAGCCAGTTAAAAAACCGTGCAGCAAGCCTCTACAGTACATTTGTTACACTGGCAAAGGAGCAGATGGAAACAATGTGAGGCAATTCAACATGGTCTTTTATTGGTGGAGTCAGTACAAAAACATTTATTTACAATATTGAAACATTTAAAGTG
>WSYH01001924.1:0-101681 GCA_036426205.1 Ascaphus truei
AGAGGGCATAGTGAGATGCAGGAGGAGAGGGCACAGTGAGATGCAGGAGGAGAGGGCACAGTGAGATGCAGGAGGAGAGGGCACAGTGAGATGCAGGAGGAGAGGGCATAGTGAGATGCAGGGGGAGAGAGCATAGTGAGATGCAGGGGGAGAGAGGCACAGTGAGATGCAGTAGGAGAGGGGCACAGTGAAATGCAGGAGGAGAGGGGCACAGTGAGATGCAGGAGGAGAGGGCACAGTGAGATGCAGGAGGAGAGGGCACAGTGAGATGCAGGAGGAGAGGGCATAGTGAGATGCAGGAGGAGAGGGCATAGTGAGATGCAGGGGGAGAGACTGGCCAGGTATTGGAGGATAGGAAGAGTACAAAGAATCAGCATTTAGAAAGTCACGTTCCCACAGCTGCAGAATCAAGATCTTCCTCCAATTTCATCTCCAAAATGAACTCCAGACACTGTCAATGTTACACTTTAAGATGTTGCACAGCCAAAATACCCTGCCTTATATAGTTAAACACATTCACTTTACTAACAATGAAGGGAGGGGTCTGCCTGTTCAGCTCATACCAGGTAGATGTTAATTTGATGAAAGTTCCTCCAGTTGTTAGATAGAAATCAGACCAGTCACAGCTGCAAAGTCTCCGGCTCCCCAGTAATCTGCTCACTGAACGTCCTTCCTCAGGAAGCTCTTCCTCTATGCTGCGCACGATGTGACCATCATACCACTTCTTATGGCCCTGGGCGTCTTTGACAAGAAGTGGCCTCCTTATGCCGCGGATCTGACTCTGGAACTTTATCAGCACCAGCTCTCCCAGGAATGGTTTGCTCGTCTCACTTACAACGGGGAGGTAAGTACGCTCTCTTCCTGGGATTCTACTGCGCAACAAGGCGCGCTCTGCCTGCAGCGATACTGTAAAACATACAGGACACCTACAAGCTCCAATTGAACCCCCAAAATAACCACAACATATATATAAGCGTATAAGTGTCACAGAGGAGTGCAACTGAGCATGGCAATATATATTTAAAACCAGAGACAGAACATGAAACACAGACAGAGCTCAGTGCACATCCAATTAAACTTATACACGGTAAAGTGCCTAAATATATATGTATAGATATCTATTAAATAAAATGATCTTTTAGTTTAATATTTTGGCCAAAGTGTTGTAAGCCCCTGAGCCACTACACGGCAGACCACATCACAAGGGTCCCTAACACTAATATAAATTCTTAATAACCTGTGCATTACCAGGAAGAATATATTGTATGTTATATACAGCTGGGGGCGGCTGCATGTGATATATTGTATGTTATATACAGCTGGGGGCGGCTGCACGTGATATATTGTATGTTATATACAGCTGGGGGCGCCTGCATGTGATATATTGTATGTTATATACAGCTGGGGGCGCCTGCATGTGATATATTGTATGTTATATACAGCTGGGGGCGGCTGCAAGTGATATACAGGCATACCCCGCTTTAAGGACACTCACTTTAAGTACACTCGCGAGTAAGTACATATCGCCCATTAGGCAAACGGCAGCTCACGCATGCGCCTGTCATCACCTCCTGAACAGCAATACTGGCTCCCTACCTGTATCGAAGCTGTGCGCAAGCAGGGAGACTATAGAGCCTGTTACAAATGCGTTATTTACATCAGTTATGCACGTATATAACGATTGCAGTACAGTACATGCATCGATAAGTGGGAAAAGGTAGTGCTTCACTTTAAGTACATTTTCGCTTTACATACATGCTCCGGTCCCATTGCGTACGTTAATGCGGGGTATGCCTGTATTGTATGTTATATACAGCCGGGGGCGGCTGCATGTGATATATTGTATGTTATATACAGCTGGGGGCGGGGACACACGAGCGGGAAACGCAGGACACACGAGCGGGAAACGCGGGACACACGAGCGGGAAACACGAGACACTAGAGGGAAACGCGGGACACCCGAGCGAGAGACGCGGGACACGGGTGAAACCTGCTCACAGTTTAATATATTGGGTGCATATAGAAAGGAATCCCCTAATGTTTGGTATAGAAGTGATGTTCGGTCCCAGACTGCTATCTGCTCCTGAAACAGTGACGATGTTTAGCCCATAGGACAATACGTAATATTATACATTTCGTGCCGGTGTCTGCATAACAAATGTCTCCTTTGGTGAAAGACCAACATGTAAAAGATGTAATAAATTGCCAGCTAATTTGGGAGGAGCACATGGCTTCTGTATTTGTTTTCCATAAAAGAATAACTTCTGGTAACCTTGCGCTCTTGCCTCATCACATACTGTAAACGTGAGATCTCGATACTCGTTAAGATAACGTTACAAGAACCGGATCTTTATATTTAAGCCAAGATTTTCTTTGTACTTTATTTTTTAACTCAATGTGGTTATCAAGCAATAGGAGGAGTTATAGGGAGGAGTTATATGGGGCAATAGGAGTTATATGGGGTAATAGGAGGAGTTATAGGGAGCAGTTATATGGGGTAATAGGAGGAGTTATAGGGAGCGGTTATATGGGGTAATAAGAGGAGTTATAGGAGGGGGGTTATATGGGGTTATAGGAGGAGTATAGGGAGCTGGTTATATGGGGTAATAGGAGGAGTTATAGGAGCGGTTATTGGGGTAATAAGAGGAGTTATGGGAGGTGGTATATGGGGTAAATAGGGAGTTATAGGGAGGTTATATGGGGTAATAGGAGGAGTTATAGGGAGGTTATATGGGGAAATAGGATGAGTTAAAGGGAGCAGTTATATGGGGTAATAGGAGGAGTTATAGGGAGCGATTATATGGGGTAATAAGAGGAGTTATAGGGAGGGGTTATATGGGGTAATAGGAGGAGTTATAGGGAGGTTATATGGGGTAATAGGAGTAGTTATAGGGAGGTTATATGGGGTAATAGGAGTTAAAGGGAGGTTATATGGGGTAAAAGTAGGAACCCTTTTTATTGAAAAAAAAATTCCAACATTACATTTCACAAATCACTTTACAAACCAAAAACTGCACATTAGGTACAAACTTACACTATATAAATATTAGCTCAGCATTTGTTCCCACCTTTCACCTTTCAACAGCAACTTCACATTTCCTTTATGCACATGTTTAATTGAAACTAAATAAAAGCCCTAACTACCACATTAATAGCTGCTATCTTTAAAGGATTAATTTATAAACAAACATTTTTTAGGCACCGTATTACTTTTTCTTTTTCTTCTTCCAGTGAGTTTGAGGAGGTTCCCTCTAAAGGATCTTCTAATATTCCTTGGGCCATGTCTAAACCTAACCCTAAATTCTTCATCTGACATTAGATCTAGGCGAACTTTGTCCACAGGTGGATCTGGGCAAACTCTTTTCCCAGGCTGATCTGAACAAATTCTATCAGCAACTCTCAAGGCACGATCAAAAAGTGCTTAATTTTCTTCAAAATCCACTTCCTGTTCCCATATTCCTGAAATATTGTGCCATGCTTCTGCACAACTCCGATAGGAATGTCCAAATTGACCACATAGATTTCATTTAATCTTTGTACAACTTGTTCTCTCGTGGCCCACAGACTGGCACAAGTTGCATTTTAGAACATCACAGGAAATACTTAAGTGCCTGGCTGAACCACATCTATGGCACAAGGTTGGCTGACCATAATAAAAACAATTTCCCTTTTCTCTTCTTATGAAGAAGGAGTTGGGCAGATGCATTGTAACATTGCCATGTCGCCAAAGTCTAACTTGCACTTTCCAACCTCCAATCCAGATGTCTTCTTCATCCATAATTCTTGTAGGTGGAGCCAGTACTTCACATTGTCTGCCAAGCCATATCAGAATATCTGATATTGGGACTGATTCGTGTCTGAAGAGAATTGTTACAGACTTTGTTTCCGGTTTGGACACAGGAATAGCAACAAAGGATTTCCATAATTCAGTATTTTTTAAACTCTCATATCTTGTCCAGAAATAGTCCAAAGTCTGAGGTCTCTTAAAGCTGACATCATACTCACAGGTGCCTGGAACATGGATGAGTGCATACATTTCATCTGCTCTGAAACCCAAGGATTCTTTTTATAGATGTTTTCCAACAAAAATCCTGTCAGGCTTCATCTCCTCACTGCCTTTATACCTCAACTTTACCACATTCCTCCTTTTTAAAGGTTGAACATTTCTGGCCACAGCGCTCACAAAGGATCTCCCACTCCAGGCGGAGGGAGGTGCTGTATGAACTGGGGTTACCTTAATGCCATTACTTTGCTTTACCCCATCTTCTGATTGGGTCACTCTATTATCAGAAACTATCTGGATAGGAGCAGCAATTTCAGTCTCCACAACCTTAATTTCACTCCCAGGCACTACAGGGTTAATGCTGTCTCCATTGCTGCTGATTACCACCTGTTGTTCTCCCCTCTCAGAGTTCTGAATCACAGGACCTGCTAATAAGCAGGGGGGTGGTTCTGTAAGTCCAGGTGAGCATGGGTTCTCTGGCTCACTGCTCTCAGGTACAAACTCTATTTCCAGCTGATCTCCTCTCAGAGTTTCTAGATTCTCACTTTGTTGCTCTTCAGAGTTCCCTGTAATTTCCATGACCTCTCCCAGGGTGGGAGTCTGAGATAACCCAACATCACAGGTGTCTGCTGCTTTCTTTGCTTGTAATGAGCTGTTAACCAAATTTTCTGCTGATCCTGCTATTACCCCTGGGATGCTGGAAGCTCTGGAACAGATCCTTGCTCACAGTCTGATACACCCTGAGGTGAGTCCCCTTCCCTGAAGTCTTTGTACCCTATTACAGGGCCGTTACATTCTCCTGTAGAGACTTTTAGCTGCCGGTCCTTTGCTTTCTTTTCTTTAGCAGCTTTACCCTTTGGGGTTTTCTTGGCAGTTGATTGAATTAAACTGTCAGGATCTGAATCAGAATTTTCCTGGGATAAGTTCACTGTTTTATCTTTAGGCTTCACAGACTTGTTGTGGGATCTAGTTTCTCTCCCACTTCTTTTAGGCGTCACCAAACTTATCTTTTCTTGAGAGCTTTTAATGTGACTCTTGCTGGAGTTCTGGCCTCTTGTTCCACAACATGAATCTGCGCCTTGCTCTGCACTTTGCTCTGCATTTTGCTCTGCACCTTGCTCTGCACCTTGCTCTTCATTTTGCTCTGCACCCTGCTCAGCACTTTGCTCTGCGCCTTGCTCAACACTTTGCTCTGCGCCTTGCTCTGCATTTTGCTCTGCACTGTGGGTTAGCATTTCAATTGTTTTTGAAAGGGAACGTTTCTGTTTGACTGGAACCACTGCTATTTTAGCAAGCTCACCTTTCAATCGGGTTAGTTCATTACGCAGACGATGTATTTGCTTCTTGCGCACAGCTCTCTCAGAACCACGACATTTCTGTAATTTTCTATTTCCAATTATTCTACCTTACTGTTATATACTTCTTCAATAAAGCTTGTTTCTCTTCTTTCTTAAGCAGACTCTGTTCTGCTCTTTCCTTTCTCTCCAAACTCTCCTGTACCTTGCATTCAGCCTCCCCAAGGCCTACACCGCTGCTGCTGCAGCCTGCAGCCTCTCCTACTTCCATCTCCAACTCACAGCCACCAACCCCTGGGTCTAAGGCCATCCTGGCTCCCCTGCAGGAGCTCACCTGCAGCCCATCCTAGAGGAGTTATAGGGAGGGGTTATATGGAGTAATAGGAGGAGTTATAGGGAGGGGTTATATAGGGTAATTGGAGGAGTTATATGGGGTAATAGGAGGAGGTATAGGGAGTGGTTATTATATGGGGTAATAGGAGGAGCTATAGGGAGCTGTTATATGGGGTAATAGGGGGAGTAATAGGGAGGGGTTATATGGGGTAATAGGAGGAGTTATAGGGAGCGGTTATATGGGGGAATAGGAGGAGATAGGGAGCAGTTATATGGGGCAATAGGAGGAGTTTGTTTTTAAACTAACTGATAAGAGGCAGCGTGATGTAAGTATATTGTGTTTTACAACAGGCTGCCCCAGTAAATGAATAACCTTTAGAAGTCAGTGATTACAGAATACACTGACTGATAAAGCTCCTCTTATCTGGACCGCCTGCCGCTAGCGCCCTCTAGTGGGCGGAGAACCCCCTGAACATGTGGATCTCCGTCTGATAATGAGCGTGGATATACACAGCGCTATGCAAGATCAGCATAGGTCAGAGGTCAGCAGGCACGGGGGGGTAACACTGTGCTACTGATGCGTAATCACAAACGCAGAGTAACATTATGTGTTACCGCCCTGCAGCACCGCGGCATTATATTCACACACGCAGAGTAACATTATGTGTTACCACCCTGCAGCACCGCGGCGTTTTATTCACACACGTGGCCCGCTGTAAAGAACAAGAAAGTGTGTTTCCGCTTCCCTCCCTTCGCTTCTGTAGATATTACATTAACCCTTTCTCATGCGCGTTCCCCCAAACACTGACCCGTCCTGTTGCCGGTTTAGCAGATAACAGGTCGGGAGCTCGGGGACGGTCACGTGGCTTGTCATTCAGCCGCGTCCTCGCTAAAAACGGGTGGCCACCGCCATGTTGCGGTGTTTGGCTGCCACGTCCGGAACCCCGTGTGATACAGTGGAATAATACTCGGGATGTATATATATTTGGGGGGACAGAGATGAAGAAATGATTGGGCCCGTGGGAGACAGACGTCTTTACTGAAAGCCGAAAAATGTATGGTAGTTTAGATACAGTATACTGTACGTTAGTCCTTCTCCCGGTGCTGCCACCATTTCCCCTACAGAAACCCTACTGGTCTTACTACTCGCAGCGTTTGCGCAGCGATACAATGCACAGCAGCACAGGGCTTCAACTTGCAATCAATGCCTTTGCTTTCTCATGCAAACAAACACTTTCTTGCTGGCCTTCGTTGCTGGAAGACAGGAGTGGCCAACTGCAGTCCTCAAGGGCCACCAGTAGGTCAGGTTTTCAGGGTATCCCTGCTTCAGCACAAGTGGCTCAGTCTCAGTTGAAGTCGAAGACTGAGCCACTGATTGAGCCACCTGTGCTGAAGCAGGGACCGATTGAGCCACCTGTGCTGAAGCTGGGACCGATTGAGCCACCTGTGCTGAAGCTGGGACCGATTGAGCCACCTGTGCTGAAGCAGGGACTGATTGAGCCACTTGTGCTGAAGCAGGGACTGATTGAGCCACCTGTGCTGAAGCTGGGATATCCTGAAAACCTGACCTGTTGTAGGCCTTTAGGACTGGAGTTGGCAACGACTCATCCACTTATTAAGCCACCTTTGCTGAAGCTGAGAACCAATTGAGCCACCTGTGTTGAACCTGGGATATCCTGAGAACCTGACCCGTTTGGCGGCCCTTGGGGACTGGAGTTGGCCGCCCTGCTGCTCACAGAAAGTCTGCAGCTTGCCATGTGAGCAGTGAGTCAGTGCTGCCGAGACCCAGCGATCCTGACACGTGCTGAGCGATGTGATAAACCCCAGCGGCCCGAGGCTGCTCCGCTCTGACCCGGCTGTTTGAAGGTTTGCGGCAAACACTTTGCCTGAAATGGAAATACAGTAGCTGCAAATCCGAGCGAGGGGAGAGAAGCGTTATCCCGGGATCGCAAAGACAAGGAGAAGCTGGTGGGGGTGGGGTGGGGGGTGCGGCGAGGGGGCGGCGTGTGCGGGTCACTAAATATAGCCTCCAATGAACCGGTAGCGTATGTATGTGTGACCAGCTCATCGCAAAGACTGAATCCCCGTCGCAGTGTATAGTTGAACTTGTTTGTATCCTGCTACAAATGTTCTCCGGGAACACTGAATCCCAGCAGATCCGCTCGTCCTATTTATCCGTCGGACATCAACCAGTCAGAATAAATCGGATTGTCGTGCTCTTTCTATCCTCTTTGAAATGGCTGATATCCCCTCCCTGCTAATCCTTGTTCTGTACAAAGCTTGGCTAAACTCCCAGCACCTGACTCTATAATGCGCATTCCCCTCGTCAGGGAAGATTTCAGCCCCGTTCACATGAACGGACCCTAAATCTTCCAGAGCGAGGGGCAGACGGATCCTCCGTATCTAGAATAAGGGTCCTGGAGCCTGCATGAATCTCGATGTCCCCTTTAGGTTAATTTATGTACCAGCGCTGTAGGAATACTATATGGCCCCACTGTTTAACTATAATGCCCATCAGAAGATGCACATCACGCACAAGCGAGTTTCCTGAAGGACGTACCTTGATATTAGAGTGTAAGCTACGCGGAGCAGAGACCTCCTGGCCCATTGAGTGATTACGCTGCAGAACATATCGGGGACACTACAAACGTAGGGTCAGCGTTATTATTAAACGGACGCGGCACCTGATGGTGTGAGAATTCCATCCCACTGAAGCCTACAGGAACATCTTATGGTGTAAGAGGGCAACCTCATGAAACTATATAGGGGAGTATCGTGTACTAAGAGTGAGATCCCGCCACTAATCTCTATAGGGGTGTATCATGTCATGAGAGACGCATCCCATTCATCTCTAAAGGAGCGCATCGTGTAATCAGAGACACATCTCATTAATCTATATTGGGGTGTATGATGTACCAAGAGATATATCCCCCACTAATCTCTATAGGCGTGTATTATGTACCAAGAGTGAGATCCCCCACTAATCTCTATAGGGGCGTATTATGTACTAAGAGGGAGATCCCCCACTAATCTCTATAGGGGCATATAATGTACTAAGAGACATCCCAATAAACTATATAGGGGCATATTTTGTGCCAAGAGACATCCCATAAATCTCTATAGGGGTGTGTCATGTACTAAGAGAGACATCCTATAAATCTCTATAGGGGCATATTGTGTACTAAGAGAGACATCCCATGAATCTCTATAGGGGCATATCATTTAATGATAGAGACATCCCATTAATCTCTATAGGGGTGTATCATGTAATGAGAGAGACATCCCATTAATCTCTATAGGGGCGTATCATGCATGAATAAGAGACATCCCATTAATCTCTATAGGGGCGTATCGTGTAATGAGAGAGACATCCCATTAATCTCTATAGGGGCTTATTGTGTAATGAGAGAGACATCCCATTAATCTCTATAGGGGCGTATTGTGTAATGAGAGAGACATCCCATTAATCTCTATAGGGAGAGACATCCCATTAATCTCTATAGGGGAGTTTTGTGTAATGAGAGAGACATTCCATTAATCTCTATAGGGAGAGACATCCCATTAATCTCTATAGGGGCATATCATGCAACGAGAGAGAAATCCCATTAATCTCTATAGGGAGAGACATCCCATTAATCTCTATAGGGGCGTTTCGTGTAATGAGAGAGAAATCCCAGTAATCTCTATAGGGAGATCTAAGCATGAGGGAGAGAGCAAAGCCAAGATCTGAGCAGGAGGAGGAAGGAGCAAGGCACCGATCTGAGCAGCAGGAGGAGAGGAGGCAATGAGGCCAGACTGAGCAGGTGAAGAGGAGCAAGGCCAGATCTGAGCAGCAGAGAGAGGAGCAAGGCCCGATCTGAGCAGGAGAGGAGGGAAGCAAGGCCAGATCTGAGCAGCAAGGAGCAGAGGAGCAAGGCCAGATTCGGAGCAGAGGGAGAGGAGCAAGACCAGATCTGAGCATAAGAGGAGCAAGACCAATATCTGAGCATAGAGGAGCAAGGCCAGATCTGAGCAGAAGAGGAGAGAGCAAAGGCCAGATCTGACAGAAGAGGAGCACAGGCCAGATCTGAGCAAGAGAGGAGGAGCAAGGCCAGATTGAGCAGGAGAGGAGAGGAGCAAGGCCAGATCTGAGCAGGAGAGAAGAGGAGCAAGGCCAGATCTGCCGCTTATATCTAAGTCTGTTACATAAAATTGCAGAATATAACCCATGCGATTAAACTTAGGACCAAAATCTATAACACAAAAGAGTTTCCACATTTTCAAAAAGTATTTCAAATTACTCATCTATTTATTTAAAGGTCCCAGATTATGACAGTTATATCTTTTAACCTGCACTGCCATAGGTGCCAGCAACCACTGCAAGCAAACCTAATATCATTGTGTGATAATTGTTCATCATTAATGTTAGTACAGAAAAGGCAAAAAGATTGTGTGTATACATACCAACACATACACACACACATACACACACACAGAACGAATAAGAGAAATGGTTGGCTTCCTGTATACTTCCGTATGATCGGGGTCAGTACTTGTGACAATCTTCTGACATGCTTTTTATTTACGGCAGCCTTATTTTATGTATTTTATTCCCCGGCCGTCCCCTCGGACTCGTTAAATCCCAAGCGTTCCTGATCAATAGGGTCCCAAGAATTGATTTATCTGTCGGCCTCAGTGTTTATGACAGCGCCCATATAGGCTCATTTCAGAAGTGGGCAGTAATTCTCTTGTTAGGGGGCGGGAGGAAGAGTCCTGATGGTGTCAGACATTGACTGGAGGGAGGAGAGTTGACACTGTTAATTGAATTTCCCTGGGGAGAGGGAGAACACACTTATTGAGTAGGAGGAGCAGCTGTGAGCTCTTATAGTGCTTGGGCCGATTCATTGAGTACTCTTCTAATAGCTAGATTGGATACACAATGTCCCTCCGGGACCGAGAGAGTAGTACAATAGCTTCTTTCCACTCACTAATGGACTTTCTTACAAGCTGCACCATAAAAGAGTTACATGAAAAGCCTCCCATAGATCCCTTTCTAATCAGCTCCATTACCATTAGCCCATGCACTCAGCATCATGCAGATTGAGAGCGTCACAACACACCGCGCGGGGTGTGTGCTCAGTAAGTGTGTCACCGCAGAAAGTGTGCATTGATACCCCGCGGGGTGTGTGTGCTCAGTAAGTGTGTCTGTGTCCTCCGCAGAGAATTGTGCATTGATACACCGCGGGGGTGTGTGCTCAGTAAGTGTCACCGCAAGAGAAGGTGTGCATTGATACACCGCGCGGGGGTGTGTGCTCAGTAAGTGTGTCTGTGTGTCACTGCAGAGAAGTGTGCATTATACACCGCGGGGTGTGTGGTGCTCAGTTAGTGTGTCATGTGTCACCGCAGAGAATGTGCATTGATCCATCGCGGGGTGTGTGTGCTCAGTTAGTGTGTCTGTGTGTCACCGCAGAGAAGTGCATTATACACGCGGGTTGTGTGTGCTTAGTAAGTGTGTCTGTGTGTCACCGCAGAGAAGTGTGCATTGATACACCGCGGGTTGTTGTGTGCTTAGTAAGTGTGTCTGTGTGTCTGACTGTTGCTATAACCGTCTGCCTATAACTCCACCCATAACTCCCCTTTAATAGTGGTTTGCAACCTTTTTTGGTTAGTAACCCTATAATTATATTAATAAATTCTGAGGAATCCAAACCCTCTCTAATATTGCGTCTGAGATCAGATGCATTGTAAGAACCCAACCCTCTCTAATATTGCGTCTGAATCACATGCATTGTAAGGAACCCCAACCCTCTCTAATATTCGTCTGAGATCAGATGCTTGTAAGGAACCCCAACCCACTCTAATAGGTGCTCGAGATCAGATGCATTGAAAGGAACCCCAACCCTCTCAATAGCGCGTCTGAGATCAGATCATTGTAAGGAACCCCAACCTCTCTAATAGCGCGTCTGAGATCAGATGTATTGTAGGAACCCAACCCTCTATAGCGCTCTGAATCAGATGCATTGTAAGGAACCCCAACCCTCTCTAATAGCGTGGCTGAGATCAGATGCATTGTAAGGAACCCAACCCTCTCTAATAGCGCGGCTGAGATCAGATGCATTGAGGAACCCAACCCTCTTAAAGCGCGTCTGAGATCAGATGCATTGTAAGGAACCCCAACCTCTCTAATAGCACGTCTGAGATCAGATGCATGTAAGGAACCCAACCCTCTCTAATAGCGCGTCGAAATCAGATGCATTGTAAGGAACCCCACCCTCTCTAATAGGCGGTCTGAGATCAGATGCATTGTAAGGAACCCCAACCCTCACTAACAGCAGCGCGTAGATCACATTATTGTAAGGAACCCCAACCCTCTCAATAGCGCGTCTGAGATCAGATGCATTGTAAACCCCAACCCTCTCTAATAGCGCGCGGCTGAGATCAGATGCTTGTAAGGAACCCCAACCCTCAACATAGCGCGGCTGAGATCAGATGCATTGTAAGGAACCCAACCCTCTCTAATAGCGCGTCTGAGATCAGATGCATTGTAAGAACCCCAACCTCTCTAATAGCGCGTCTGAGATCAGATGCATTGTAGGAACCCCAACCCCTCTAATGCGCGTCTGAGATCAGATGCATTGTAAGGAACCCCAACACTCTCTAATAGCGTCTGAGATCAGAAGCATGTAAGGAA
This sequence comes from Ascaphus truei, assembly GCA_036426205.1. Lineage (NCBI taxonomy): Eukaryota > Metazoa > Chordata > Amphibia > Anura > Ascaphidae > Ascaphus > Ascaphus truei. The sequence goes on from WSYH01001924.1 coordinate 12,302, forward strand.
CCCCAACCCTCTCTAATAGCGCGTCTGAAATCAGAAGCATGTAAGGAACCCAACCTCTCTAATAGCGCGTCTGAGATCAGTGCATTGTAGGAACCCCAACCCTCACTACAGCGCGTCTGAAATCAGATGCATTGTAATGAACCCCAACCCTCTCTAACAGCGCGTCTGAGTCAGAACATTGTAATTCTTCTGTATTTGGTACAGTTTTCAAATGACCTGAAATTGCAGGGAACCCTAGGGAGGCCGGCATAACCCCTGTTGAAAACACTGCTATAACCGCTCCTATAAACCTCACCCATCTGCCCCATAATCCTCCCCTAACGGCTCCCATAACTCTTCTCATAAACCCCTCCCAAATAACCCCTTCTTATAACCCCTCCCTATAACCGCTCTGTAGGATACACGTGCAGAGTACAAACCAGGGAGACATATTTGGGGAAAATAAACCCTGGCGTTTATTCATCTGTTGCTGCATACAATACATGTAAGGAAGCCACAAATAAACCACAATCCATCCTGTTGAGGGATAATCACTCCTCCCAGTCCCTATCTGCCAGGGCTGGGAGGATAGGCCTCTTTCCAACTATGACCCAAAGTCCAAAGAGGTACCTATAAGCAGGAGGCTCTGTTATGTCAGTCTCTGGGTTGTTTCTTGGGGGGCCAGCCTCTGGCAGGTTCCAGTATCCTCTGTGCCCTGGATTGTAGAGGTGTCTGCTTTCAGGTTGTCTTGCAGGCAGCACAGTCCTTCTGTGCTCAGAGATATCCCTGCAGTTCAAGCAGGAGCTTTTCACTTTCTGTATGAGCCAGGTGGAGACAGGTTAATTGTCTGTAGCTGCAATTAACCAGCTCCCTGCTGGATTCCCAGACCATACATGCTTTCTATTGAAGCTTTTTTTAGACAGGGTTAATGCCGGTCACAGGACCCCATAACTCCTCTCCTAATTCCATATCCACTCCCAGGTCGCCCTGACACAAATGCAGTAAAGTTATTTTACCGAGCACCTTCACACACTAATGGGAAGTGGTACACCATGATACATTCTCCCCCCTGCAGATATGCCTGCTTTGTCACCGGTTTTGTGTGAACGTTGCCTGTGACGCGGTGTATTGGTTGCTACAACGTGTACACAAGACGGGTGGGTTTTTTTTCCTTTTATCTCTGAAAACTCAGGGCTTGGAAAAATCCTGAGGTAGTACTCCCATATCATGGGCATATTCCTGCACCAGTGGCCACCCAGCAGGGGAGTTAACCCCTGCCACACCGCACACTGCCCACACAGGACCACCGGGACCTCCTGACAGTGACATGTTTAATGAGGTTAGAACACCAGGCGTAGCCTTGGACTTCAATGGCATGTCCTCGTAGTACATGATACGCCCTATAGAGATTAATGTGATGTCTCTCATTACACAATTATGCCCCTATAGAGATTAATGGGATTCTCATTGCACGATACACCCTATGGAGATTAATGGGATTCTCTCTCATTACACGGGGCGTCCCTATAGAGATGAATGGGATGTCTCTCTCATTACATGATACACCCCTATAGAGATGAATGGGATGCTCTCTCATTACACGAAACGCCCTATAGAGATTAATGTATTCTCTCTCATTACACGATACACCCCTATAGAGATTACTGGGATTTCTCTCTCATTACACGAAACGCCCCTATAGAGATTAATGGGATGTCTTCCCATAGAGATTAATGGGATTCTCTCTCGTTGCATGATATGCCTATAGAGATTAATGGGATGTCTCTCCCTATAGAGATTAATGGAATGTCTCTCTCATTACACAAAACTCCCTAATAAGATTCCCAGAGTTAATGGGAGTCTCTCCCTATAGAGATTAATGGGAGCCTCTCTCATTACCATCCCCCTATAGAGATTAATGGGATGTCTCTCTCATTAAACCATAAGCCCCTATAGAGATAATGGGATGTCTCTCTCATTACACGATACGCCCCTATAGAGATTAATGGGATGTCTCTCTCATTGCATGATACGCCCCTATAGAGATTAATGGGATGTCTCTCTCATTGCATGATACGCCCCTATAGAGATTAATGGGATGTCTCTCTCATTACATGATACACCCCTATAGAGATTAATGGGATGTCTCTATCATTAAATGATATGCCCCTATAGAGATTCATGGGATTCTCTCTTAGTCACAATATGCCCCTATAGAGATTTATAGGTGTCTCTCTTAGTACATGACACACCCCTATAGAGATTTATGGGATGTCTCTTGGCACAAAATATGCCCCTATATAGTTTATTGGGATGTAGCCTTGGACTTCAATGGCATGTCCCTCGTAGTACATGATACACCCCCTATAGAGCTTAATGTGATGTCTCTCATTACACAATATGCCCCTATAGAGTTATGGGATGTCTCATTGCACGATACACCCCTATGGAGATTAATGGGATGTCTCTCTCATTACACGAGGCGTCCCTATAGAGATGAATGGGATGTCTCTCTCATTACATGATACACCCCTATAGAGATGAATGGGATGTCTCTCTCATTACACGAAACGCCCCTATAGAGATTAATGGGATGTCTCTCTCATTACACGATACATCCCTATAGAGATTACTGGGATTTCTCTCTCATTACACGAAACGCCCCTATAGAGATTAATGGGATGTCTCTCCCTATAGAGATTAATGGGATTTCTCTCTCGTTGCATGATATGCCCCTATAGAGATTAATGGGATGTCTCTCCCTATAGAGATTAATGGAATGTCTCTCTCATTACACAAAACTCCCCTATAGAGATTAATGGGATGTCTCTCCCTATAGAGATTAATGGGATGTCTCTCCCTATAGAGATTAATGGGATGTCTCTCTCATTACACAATACGCCCCTATAGAGATTAATGGGATGTCTCTCTCATTACACAATAAGCCCCTATAGAGATTAATGGGATGTCTCTCTCATTACACGATACGCCCCTATAGAGATTAATGGGATGTCTCTCTCATTGCATGATACGCCCCTATAGAGATTAATGGGATGTCTCTCTCATTGCATGATACGCCCCTATAGAGATTATGGATGTCTCTCCATTACATGAACACCCCTATAGAGATAATGGGATGTCTCTATCATTAAATGATATGCCCCTATAGAGATTCATGGGATGTCTCTCTTAGTACACAATATGCCCCTATAGAGATTTATAGGATGTCTCTCTTAGTACATGACACACCCCTATAGAGATTTATGGGATGTCTCTTGGCACAAAATATCCCCTATTAGTTTTATTGGATGTCTCTTAGTACATTATTGCCCCTATAGAGATTAGTGGGGGATCTCCCTCTTATTACTATACGCCCCTATAGAGATTAGTGGGGGATCTCACTCTTGGTACATATACACGCCTATAGAGATTAGTGGGGGATATATCTCTTGGTACATCATACACCCCAAATAGATTAATGAAGATGTGTCTCTGATTACACGATGCGCTCCTTTAGAGATGAATGGGATGCGTCTCTCATGACATGATACCCCCCTATAGAGATTAGTGGCGGGGATCTCACTCTTAGTTACACGATACTCCCCTATATAGTTTACATGAGGTTGCCCTCTTACACCATAAGATGTTCCTGTAGGCTTCAGTGGGATGGAATTCTCACACCATCAGTGCCGCGTCCGTTTAATAATAACGCTGACCCTACGTTTGTAGTGTCCCCGATATGTTCTGCAGCCGTAATCACTCAATGGGCCAGGAGGTCTCTGCTCCGGTAGCTTACACTCTAATATCAAGGTACGTCCTTCAGGAAACTCCTTGTCGTGATGTGCATCTTCTGATGGGCATTATAGTTAAACAGTGGGGCCATATAGATTCCTACAGCGGCTGTACATAAATAACCTAAAGGGACATCGAGATTCATGCAGGCTCCAGGACCCTTATTCTAGATACGGAGGATCCGTCTGCCCCTCGCTCTGGAAGATTTAGGGTCCGTCATGAACGGGGCTGAAATCTCCCTGACGAGGGGAATGCGCATTATAGAGTCAGTGTGCTGGGAGTTTTAGCCAAGCTTTGTACAGAACCAAGGATTAGCAGGAGGGGATATCAGCCATTTCAAAGAGGATAGAAAGAGCACGACAAATCCGATTTATTCTGACTGGTTGATGTCCGACGGATAATAGGACGAGCGATCTGCTGGGTTCAGTGTTCCGGAGAACATCTTGTAGCAGATACAAACAAGTTCAACTATACACTGCGACGGGGATTCAGTCTTTGCGATGAGCTGGTCACACATACATACGCTAACGGTTCATTGGAGGCTATATTTAGTGACCCGCACCGCCGCCCCCTCGCCGCACCCCCCACCCCACCCCCACCCCACAGCTTCTCCTTTCTTTGCGATCCCGTATAAACCTTCTCTCCCCTCCTCGGATTTTGCCAGCTACTGTATTTCCATTTCAGGCAAAGTGTTTAGCCCAAACCTTCAAAACGCCGGGTCAGAGCGGAGCAGCCTCGGGCCGCTGGGTTTATCACATCGCTCAGCACGTGTCAGGATCGCTGGGTCTCGGCAGCACTGACTCACTGCTCACATGGCAATCTGCAGACTTTCTGTGAGCAGCAGGCGGCAACTCCAGTCCCCAAGGGCCGCCAAACGGGTCAGGTTCTCAGGATATCCCAGGTTCAACACAGGTGGCTCAATTGGTTCTCAGCTTCAGCAAGGTGGCTTAATAAGTGGATGAGTCGTTGCCACTCCAGTCCTAAGGCCACATACAACAGGTCAGGTTTTCAGGATACCCAGCTTCAGCACAGGTGCTCAATCAGTCCCTGCTTCACACAAGTGGCTCAATCGTCCCGCTTCGCACAGGTGGCTCAATCGGTCCCCGCTTCAGCACGGTGGCTCAATCGTCGTCCTCCTTCATGCACAGGTGCTCAATCGTTCCTTTCTTTCAGCACAGGTGGCTCAATCAGTGGCTCAGTCTTCGACTTCAAACTGAGACTATCCACTGTGTGCTGAAGCAGGGATACCCTGAAACCTGACCTACTGGTGGCCCTTGAGGACTGCATTGGCCACTCCTGTCTTCCAGCACGAAGGCCAGCAAGAAAGTGTTTGTTTGCATGAGAAAGCAAAGGCATTGATTGCAATTTGAAGCTCCTGTGCTGCTGTGCATTGTATCGCTGCGCAAAACGCTGCGAGTAGTAAGACCAGTAGGGTTTCTGTAGGGGAAATGGTGGCACACCGGGAGAAGGACTAACGTACAGTATACTGTATCTAAACTACCATACATTTTTCGGCTTTCAGTAAAGACGTCTGTTCCTCCACGGGCCCAATCATTTCTTCATCTCTGTCCCCCCTCAAAATATATACATCCCGAGTATTATTCCACTGTATCACACGGGGTTCCGGACGTGGCAGCCAAACACCGCAACATGGCGGTGGCCACCCGTTTTTAGCGAGAACGCGGCTTGAATGCGCCACTGTGACCGTCCCCGAGCTCCCGACCTGTTTATCTGCTAAAACCGGCCAGCGAACGGGTCAGTGTTTGGGGGAACGCGCATGAGAAAGGGTTAATGTATATCTACAGAACGAAGGGAGGGAAGCGGAAACACACTTTCTTGTTCTTTACATGCGGGCCACGTGTGTGAAGAAAACGCCGCGGTGCTGCAGGGTGGTACCACTATTTACTCTGCGTGTGTGAATATAATGCCGGCGTGCTGCAGGGCGGTAACACATAATGTTACTCTGCGTTTGTGATTACGCATCAGTAGCACAGTGTTACCCCCCGTCCTGCTTGACCTCTGACCTATGCGATCTTGCTAGCGCTGTGTAAATCCACGCCATTTCAGACGGAGATCCCACTGTTAGGGGGTTCTCTCGCCGCACTATAGGGTCGCTAGCGGCAGGCGTCCGATAGAGGAGCTTTATCAGTCAGTAATTCTGTAATCATCCTGACTTCTAAAGGTTATTCATTTACTGGGGCAGCCTTGTTGTAAAACACAATATACTTACATCACGCTGCCCTCTTAATCAGTTAGTTTAAAAACAAACTCCTCCTATTGCCCCCATATAACTGCTCCCTATCTCCTCCTATCCCCCATATAACCGCTCCCATACTCCGCCTATTACTCCATAGAACCCCCCTATATACTCCCCCTATACCACCCATATAACAGCTCCATAGCTCCTCTATTACCCCATATAATAACCACACCCTATACTCCTCCTATTAACCCCATATAACTCCTCCAATTACCCTATATACCCCTCCCTATAACTCCTCCTATTACTCATATACCCCCTCCCATAACTCCTCTAGGATGGGCTGCAGGTGAGCTCCTGGCAGGGAGCCAGGATGGCCTTAGAACCCAGGGGTTGGTGGCTGTGAGTTGGAGATGGAAGTAGGAGAGGCTCAGGAGGCTGCCGCAGCAGCGTGTGTAGGGCCTGGGGAGCCTGATGCAAGGTACAGGAAGTTTTGGAGAAAAGGAAAGAGCAGAACAGAGTCTGCTTAAGAAAGAAGCAGAACCAGCTTTATTGAAAGTATATAACAGTAAGGTAGAATAATTGAAATAGAAAATTACAGAAAGTCGTGGTTCTGAGAGAGCTGTGCGCAAGAGCAAATACATCGTCTGCGTAATGAACTAACCCGATTGAAAGGTGAGCTTGCTAAAATACAGTGGTTCCAGTCAACAGAAACGTTCCCTTTCAAAACCAATTGAATGCTAACCCCCATGTGCAGAGCAAAATGCAGAGCAAGGCGCAGAGCAAAGTGTTGAGCAGGCCAGAGGCAAGTGCTAGGAGGGTGCAGAGCAAAAATGAAAGCAAGTGCAGAGCAAGGTGCAGAGCAAAATGCGAGCAAAGTGCAGAGCACGGCGCAGATTCATGTTGTGGAACAGAGGCCAGAACTCCAGCAAGATCACATTAAAAGCTCCAAGAAAAGATAATTTTTGGTGACGCCTAAAGAAGTGGGAGAGAACTAGATCCACAACAAGTCTGTGAAGCCTAAAGATAAAACAGTGAACTTATCCCAGTGAAATTCTTGATTCAGATCCTGAAGTTTATTTCAATCAACTGCCCAATAAAACCCAAAGGGTAAACTGCTAAAGAAAAGAAGCAAAGGACCGGCAGCTAAACAGTCTCTACAGGAGAATGTACGGCCCTGTAACTATGGACAAAAGACTTCAGGGAAGGGACTCACCTCAGGGTTTATCAGACTGTGAGCAAGGATCTGTTCCAGAGCTTCCAGCATCCCAGGGGTAATAGCAGATCAGCAGAAAATTTGGTTACAGCTCATTACAGCAAAGAAACGCAAGACACCTGTGTGTTGGGTTATCTCAGACTCCCACCTGGGAGAGGTCATGGAAATTACCAGGTGAACTCTGAGAGCAACAAAGTGGGAGAATCTAGAAACTCTGAGAGGAGATCACTGGAATTAGAGTTTGTACCTGAGAGCAGTGAGCCAGGAGAACCCATGCTACTGGACTTACGAACCACCGCCCCCTTCTTATTAGCAGTTCCGTGATTCAGAACTCTGAGAGGGGAGAACAACAGGTGGTAACAGCAGCAATGGAACAGCATTACCCCTGTATGGCCTGGGATGTGAAATTAATGTGTGGAGACCTGAAATTGCTGCTCCTATCCAGATAGTTCTGATAATAGAGTGACCCAATCAGAAGATGGGTAAAGCAAAGTAATGGCATTAAGGTAACCCCAGTTCATACGCACCTCCCTCCCCTGGAGTGGGAGAATCCTTGTGAGCGCTGTGGCCCAGAAATGTTCAACCTTTAAAAAGGAGGAATGGGTAAGTTGAGGTATAAAGGCAGTGAGGAGATGAGCCTGACAGGATTTTGTTTGTGAAAACATCTAAAAAGAATCCTTGGGTTTCAGAGCAGATGAAATTATTGCACTCATCCATGTTCCAGGCACCTGTGAGTATGATGTCAGCTTTAAAGACCTCAGACTTTGGACTATTTCTGGACAAGATATGAGAGTTTAAAAAATACTGAATTATGGAAATCCTTTGTTGCTATTCCTGTGTCCAAACCGGAAACAAAGTCTGTAATCAATTCTCTTCAGACACGAATCAGTCCCAATATCAATATTTGATATGGCTTGGCAGACATGTGAAGTTACTGGCTCCACCTACAAGAATTATTGATGAAGAAGACATCTGGATTGGAGGTTGGAAAGTGCAATTAGACTTTGGCGACATGGCAATGTTCCAATGCATCTGCCCACTCCTTCTTCATAAGAAGAAAAGAAATTGTTTTTATTATGGTCAGCCAAACCTTGTGCCATAGATGTGGTTCAGCCAGGCACTTAAGTATTTCCTTTTGTGATGTTCTAAAGCAACTTGTGCCATCTGTGGGCCACGAGGACAAGTTTACCCAGATTAAATGAAATCTATGTGGTCATTTGGACATTCCTATCGGAGTGTGCAGAAGCATGGCACAATATTTCAGGAATATGGGACAGGAAGTTGGATTTTGAAGAAAATTAAGCACTTTTTGATCGTGCTTGAGAGTTGCTGAGAGAATTGTTCAGATCAGCCTGGGAAAGAGTTTGCCCAGATCCACCTGTGAGCAAAGTTCGCCTAGATCTAATGTCAGATGAAGAATTTAGGTTAGGTTTAGACATGGCCCAAGAATATTAGAAGATCCTTTAGAGGGAACCTCCTCAAACTCACTGGAAGAAAAAAAGAAAAGTAATACGGTGCCTAAAAAATGTTTGTTTAAAATTAATCCTTTAAAATAAGCGCTATTATGTGGTAGTTGGGCTTTTAATTTAGTTTCAATTAAACATTCATAAAGGAATGTGAAGGTTGCTGTTGAAAGGTGAAAGGGGAACAAATGCTGAGCGCTAATATTTATATAGTGTAAGTTTGTACCTAATGTGCAGTTTTTGGTTTGTAAAGTGATTTGTGAAATTAATGTTGGAATTTTTTTTTCAATAAAAAGGTTTCCTACTTTTACCCCATATAACCTCCCTTTAACTCCTATTACCACCTACCATAGATAACCTCCTATAACCCTCCTATGGAGGGGGGAAAGGCTCCAACCCGTCCCCCCTCCCTATACCCTCTAATTAACCCCAAATCGCTCCCATAACTCCTCTATACCCCATATACTCGCTCCTTTAACCTCATGTACATCCTTTTCCCAATAACCTCCCTATCACTCCTCCTATTAGCCCCACTATAACCTCCCTATAACTCCCTATTACGCCCATATACCCCTCCCATAACTCCTCTTATTACCGACCCCAATAACCGCTCCTATAACCCTCCTATTACCCCATATAACCAGCTCCCTATACTCCTCCTATACCCCATATAACCCCCCCCTATAACTCCTCTTATTACCCCATATAACCGCTCCCTATAACTCCTCCTATTACCCCCCCTATAACTGCTCCCTATAACTCCCTCCTATTACCCCATATAATCCTATTGCCCCATATAACTCCTCCCTATAACTCCTCCTATTGCTTGATAACCCATGAGTTAAAAAATAAAGTACAAAGAAATCTTGGCTTAAATATAAAGATCCGGTCTTGTAACGTTATCTTAACGATTATCGAGATCTCACGTTTACAGTATGTATGAGGCAGAGCGCAAGTTACCAGAAGTTATTCTTTTATGGAAAACAAAATACAGAAGCCTGTGTCTCCTCCCAAATTAGCTGGCCAATTTAATTACCTCTTTTACATGTTGGTCTTTCACCAAAGGAGACATTTTATGCAGACACCGGCACGAATGTATAATATTACGTATTGTCCTATGGGCTAAACATCGTCACTGTTTCGAGGACAGATAGCAGTCTGGGACCGAACATCACTTTCTATACCAAACATTAGGGGATTCCTTTCTATGGCACCCAATATATTAAACTGTGAGCAGGTTTCACCCTGGGTCCCGCTCTCCTCGCTCGGGTGTCCCGCGTTTCCCTCTAGTGTCTCGTGTTTCCCGCTCGTGTGTCCCGCGTTTCCCGCTCGTGTGTCCTGCGTTTCCCGCTCGTGTGTCCCACGTTTCCCGCTCGTGTGTCCCGCGTCTGTTGCTCGTGTGTCCCACGTTTCCCGCTCGTGTGTCCCGCGTTTCCCGCTCGTGTCCCGCCTTTCCCGCTCGTGTGTCCCGCGTCTCTCGCTCGTGTGTCCCACGTTTCTCCCACCTCTGTGTGTGTCCCGCGTTTTCCCTCTCTGGTCCCGCCTTTCCCGCTCGTGTCCCCAGCCTTTTTCCCGCTCGTGTGTCCCCCGCTTTCCCGCTCGTGGTGTCCCGCTCTCTCGCTCGGGTGTCCGCGTTCCCGCTCATGTCCCGTGTTTCCCACTCATGTGTCCCGCGTTGTCCTGCGTTTCCGCTCGTGTGTCCTGGCGTGTATGTAGATGATTGAGAATCAACAGGCCAAACTAAATGTGTGTGTTTGTTTTTAAACTTCACTATGGCAGGCCTCTTTGGCAACAAGTAAGTATTAATACATTTTTCAACTTTTAATGTCTTATGATGAACCAAAGTTGATGAGGTTTTTTTTGGGGGGGGGTTGCAATCTGTACCTAAACTATTGTGATTAAGACTGTTTGTAGAACTCTGTTATATAGTGGGACATGGTGCTTCCAGGCCCTTTGTTGTTTTGTTTGGCTAAGGCCACGGCCCCAAGATTCTGTGGTGGGCAGGAGGCGTTGCGGAGGAGAAGGGACGGTGAGAGGAGTCGGGGGTGGTGACGGAACAGCGCAATGCCGGGGGAGTGGGCGGGCGGGCCAGGACGGAGGAGGGCACCGGGAGTAACGCTCTGCGAACGCTCACGTGACGGCCCTGCGCTCCGGCAAGCGGGAAAATTAAAAATTTCCCTAAGACCTACGCTTCCGCAAGCGCGCGCGAAGCGTAGGGAGCCGTCCCCTGCTAAAGCCGCTTCTCATTGCGGTGTAGGGCTCAGGGCCGAGCGGAAGCGAACGCGCCCTCAGCTTGCCTCGCCGCCAAGCAATATCATGGACGCGGCTAATAATGGCAGCTAATTAAGATTATCACAGAGAGATAAAGGGAAACAAACAGTAGTTACGTTTAAAACTCCTACACTGGGCTGAATGTGTTTCTCAAGGCGTCATTGCATTTCTTTAACCTATAGAATGAGCCATGGTCGTTATTTCACTGCCTCCGAGTAGGGACTGCACCGGTATGAGAGCCTTTAGAGCAGGAGGGGGCCAACTCCAGTCCTCAAGGACCACCAACAGGCCAGGTTTTCAGGATATCCCTCCTTCAGCACAGGAGGCTCAATCGACTGAGCCACTACTGATTGAGCCTCTCTGTGTGAAGCAGGGATATTCTGAAAACCTAACTGTGGTGGCCCTTGATGACTGGCGTTTGCCAACCACTGAGCCAGATGAGCCCCTGTGCTGAAGCAGGGATATCCACTGAAAACCTGACCTGTGGTGGCCCTTGAGGACTGGAGTTGCTCACCCCTGCTTAGAAGCGCTGATGTTAATTATGTGATATTCCCTCCAAACATTTCTCCAGCTCAGAGAAGTAAATGTAGCGAACGCATTGGTCAGGGAGCATGTCGCCAGCTCCGCTCTCCCCTGGGGACCTGACAGCGCTGAACAGCGGCGGGTTCATGTTATCGGGGATGGTTAGCATTCTTCTTGTGGCACCGGCTGAGCGGGAGAATATTCCTTTTGTTGAAGTGGGACACATAGATTGCAGATTTACTGCCAGTTCTGTCACTGAAACTGGACATAACTTCCGAGTGTGAAATACATTATACGAACAGGCGCACAACCAGCAGATCTACCAGGAACAGAGGAGAGCTCAATCAATGTTCAGAGAGCTGATAATCTATGTGTGTATGCTGTGCTGTGAGGCTGCTTCCCTGCACTGGAGAAGAATGGAGTCCAATCTTGGAAGTTGATCTTTCTCCAGCACTGGGAAGCAGGCTTACAGCTTATTACTATAGCACCGCGATGTTGGGTTAACAACTGAGCTATTGAGGAGAGGAGCAAGGCCAGATTGAGCATAAGAAGAGAGGAGCAAGACCAGATCTGAGCAGCAGGAGAGGAGCAAGACCAGATCTGAGCATAAGAAAGAGAGGAGCAAGACCAGATCTAGCAGCAAAGCAGGAGAGGAGCAAGAGCAGATCTGAGCATAAGAAGAGAGGAGCAAGGCCCAGATCTGAGCAGGAGGGGAGAGGAGCAAGACCAGATTGAGCAGCAGGAGGAGAGGAGCAAGGCCAGATCTGAGCATAAGAAGAGAGGAGCAAGGCCAGATCTGAGCAGGAGGGGAGAGGAGCAAGCAGATCTGAGCAGGGGAGAGCGAGCAGGAGAGGAGCAAGGCAGATCTGAGCAGCAGAGAGGAGGAGCCAAGGCCAGATCTGAGCAGCAGGAGAGGAGCAAGGCCAGATCTGAGAGCGCAGGAGGGAGCAAGGCCAGATCTGGCAGCAGGAGAGGAGCAAGGCCAGATCTGAGCAGGGGAGAGAGCAAGGCCAGATCTGAGCAGCAGGGAGGAGAGGAGCAAGGCCAGATTGAGCAGAGTGAGAGGCAAGGCCAGATATGCGAGCAGGAGAGGAGCAAGGCCAGATCTGAGGCAGAAGAGAGGAGACAAGCAAGGCCGAGTCTGAGCAGAGCAGGAGAGGAGCAAGGCCCAGATCTGAGCAGGCAGGAGGCGCCGAGAGGAGCAAGGCCAGAATGAGCAGAGGAGAGGAGCAAGGCCAGATCTGAGCAGCAGGAGGAGGAGAGCAAGGCCAGATCTGAGCAGGAGGGGAGAGGAGCAAGACCAGATCTGAGCAGGAGAGGAGAGAGCACAGGCCAGATATGAGCAGCAGGCGAGGAGAGAGAGGAGCAAGGCCAGATCTGAGCAGGAGGGAGGCAGGGGCGGGAGAGGGGGGGGAGGAGGAGCAAGGCCAGATCTGAGCAGCAGGAGGGAGGAGCAAGGCCAGATCTGAGCAGAGAGGAGGAAGCAAGGCAGACGAGACCAGCAGGAGGAGAGAGAGGAGCAAGGCCAGATCTGAGGGAGGGAGAGAGGAGCAAGCCAGATCTGACATAGAGGGCAAGACCGAGACTGAGATAGAGGAGCAAGGCCAGATCTGAGCAGAAGAGGAGAGGAGCAAGGCCAGATCTGAGCAGAAGAGCGGCAAGGCCAGATTGAGCAGAGAAAGAGCCAGATTGCGAGGAGAGGAGAGGAGCAAGGCAGATCTGGCAGGAGAGAAAGGAGCAAGGCCAGATCTGCCGCTTATATCTAGTCTGTTACATAGAAATGCAGAAATAACCAGCATGCGATTAAACTTAGGGACCAAAATCTATAACACAAAGAGAGTTTCACATTTTCAAAAGTATTTCAAATTACTCATCTATTTATTTAAAGGTCCCAGATTATGACAGTTATATCTTTTAACCTGCACTGCCATAGGTGCCAGCAACCACTGCAAAGCAAACCTAAATATCATTGTGTGATAAGTGTTTTCATCATTAATGTTAGTACAGAAAAGGCAAAACAGATTGTGTGATACACATACACACCATAACACAACACATAAACACACACAGAACGAATAAAGAGAATGGTTGGCTTCCTGTATACTTCCGTATGATCGGGGTCAGTAAGTGTGACAATCTTCTGACATGCTTTTTATTTAACGGCAGCCTTATTTTATGTATTTTATTCCCCGGCCGTCCCCTCGGACTCGTTAAATCCCAAGCGTTCCTGATCAATAGGTCCCAGGAGATTGATTTATCTGTCGGCCTCAGTGTTATGACAGCGCCCATATAGGCTCATTTCTAGAAGTGGGCAGTAGATCTAATTCTCTGTAAGGGGGCGGGAGGAAGAGTCCTGATGGTGTCAGACATTGACTGGAGGGAGGAGAGTTGACACTGTTTATTGAATTTCCCTGGGGAGAGGGAGAACACACTTTATTGAGTAGGAGGAGCAGCTGTGAGCTCTTATAGTGCTTGGGCCGATGCATTGAGTACTCTGCTAATAGCTGAGATTGGATACACAATGTCCCTCCGGGACCGGAGAGAGTAGTACAATAGTTCTTTTCCACTCACTAATGGACTTTCTTACAAGCTGCACCATAAAAGAGTTACATGGAAAAGCCTCCCATAGATCCCTTTCTAATCAGCTCCATTACCATTTAGCCCATGCACTCAGCATCATGCAGATGGAGAGCGTGCACAACACCGCGGGGTGTGTGCTCAGTAAGTGTGTCACCGCAGAGAAGTGTGCATTGATACACCGCCGGGGTGTGTGCTCAGTAAGTGTGTTGCTGTGTCATGCGGAGAGAGAGTGTGCATTGATACACCGCGGGGGGTGTGTGCTCAGTAAGTGTCACCGCAGAGAAGTGTGTGCATTGATACACCGCGCGGGGGTGTGTGCTCAGTAAGTGTGTCTGTGTGTCACTGCAGAGAAGTGTGCATTGATACACCCGCGGGGGTGTGTGTGCTCAGTTAGTGTGTCAGTGTGTCACCGCAGAGAAGTGTGCATTGATCCATCGCGGGTGGTGTGTGTGCTCAGTTAGTGTGTTGTGTGTCACCGCAGAGAAGGTGTGCTTGATACACGCGGGTTGTGTGTGCTTAGTAAGTGTGTCTGTGTGTCACCGCAGAGAAGTGTGCATTGATACACCGCGGGTTGTGTGTGCTGTGCGTTAGTAGTGTGTCTGTGTGTTGACTGTTGCTATAACCGCTGCCTATAACTCCACCCATAACTCCCCTTTAATAGTGGTTTGCAACCTTTTTTGGTTAAGTAACCCTATAATTATATTAATAAATTCTGAGGAATCCAAACCCTCTCTATATTGCGTCTGAGATCAGATGCATTGTAAGGAACCCAACCCTCAACCCTTCTAATATTGCGTCTGAGATCACATGCATTGTAAGGAACCCCAACCTCTCTAATATTGCGTCTGAGATCAATGCATTGTAAGGAACCCCAACCCACTCTAATAGTGCGTCTGAGATCAGATGCATTGCAAGGAACCCCAACCCTCTCTCAATAGCGCGTCTGAGATCAGATGCATTGTAAGGAACCCCAACCCTCTCTCTAATAGCGGTCTGAGATCAGATGTATTGTAAGGAACCCCAACCCTCCTATAGCGCGTCTGATCAATGCATTGTAGAGAAACCCACCCTCTCTAATAGCGTGGCTGAGATCAGATGCATTGTAAGGAACCCCAACCCTTCTAATAGCGCGTGCTGAGATCAGATGCATTGTAAGGAACAACAACCTCTCTTAAAGCGGTCTGAGATCAGATGCATTGAAGGAACCCCAACCCTCTCTAATAGCACGTCTGAGATCAGATGCATTGAAGGAACCCAACCTCTCTTAATAGCGAGTCGAAATCAGATGCATTGTAAGGAACCCCACCCTCTCTAATAGCGGTCTGAGATCAGATGCATTGTAAGGAACCCCAACCCTCACTAACGCACGCGTTGAGATCACATGATTGTAAGGAACCCCAACCCTCTTAATAGCGCGTCTGAGATCAGATGCATTGTAAGGAACCCAACCCTTCTAATAGGCGGCTCGAATAGATGCATTGTAAGGAACCCAACCTCAATCATAGCGCGGCTGAGATCAGATGCCTTGTAAGGAACCCCCAACCTCTCTAATAAGCGCGTCGTCTGAGATCAGATGCATTGTAAGGAACCCAACCCTCTTAATAGCGCGTCTGAGATCAGATGCATGTAAGGAACCCCAACCCTCTCTAATAGCGCGTCTGAGATCAGATGCATTGTAAGGAACCCCAACCTCTCTAATAGCGTCTGAGATCAGAAGCATTGTAAGGAACCCCAACCCTCTCTAATAGCGCGTCTGAAATCAGAAGCATTGTAAGGAACCCAACCCCTCTCTAATAGCGCGTCTGAGATCAGATGCATTGTAGGAACCCCAACCCTCAAACAGCGCGTCTGAAATCAGATGCATTGTAATGAACCCCAACCCTCTCTAACAGCGCGTCTGAGATCGATACATTGTAAATTCTTCTGTATTTGGTACAGTTTTCAAATGACCTGAAATTGCAGGGAACCCTAGGGAGGCCGGCAATAACCCCTGTTGAAAACACTGCATAACGCTCCTATAAACACCCACCATCTGCCCCTATAACTCCTCCTAACGGCTCCCATAACTCTTCTCTAACCCCTCCATAACCCTTCTTATAACCCCTCCCTATAACCGCTCTGTAGGATACACGTGCAGAGGTAAAACCAGGGAGACATATTTGGGGAAATAAACCCTGGCTTATTCATCCTGTTGCTGCATACAATACAGTGTAAGGAAGACACACAAATAAACCAACATCATCCTGTGTGAGGGAAACTCAATCCTCCCAGTCCCTATATGCAGGGCGGGAGGATAGGCCTCTTTCCAACTATGACCCAAAGTCCAAAAGAGTGTACCTATAAGCAGGAGGTCTGTATGTCAGTCTCTGGGGTTGCTTTGGGGGGCCAGCTCTGGGAGGTTCCAGTATCCTCTGTGCCCTGGATAGTGTAGAGGTCTGCTTTCAGGGTGTTTCTTGCAGGCAGCACAGTCCTTCTGTGCTCAGAGATTCTCCTGCAGTCAAGCAGGAGCTTTTATTACGTCTGATGAGCCGGTGGAGACAGGTTAATTTGTCTGTAGCTGCAATTAACCAGCTCCCTGCTGGATTTCCAGACCAATACATGCTTTCTATTGAAGCTTTTTTAGAACAGGGTTAATGCCCGGTCACAGGACCCCATAAATCCTCCCTAATTCCATATCCACTCCCAGGTCGCCCACTGACACAATGAGTAAAGTTATTTTACCGAGCACCTTCAACACACTAATGGGAAGTGGTACACCATGATAAATGTCTCCCCCCTGCAGAATAATGCCTGCTTTGTCAACGTGTTTGGTGAACGTTGCCTGTGACGCGCTGTGTTATTGGTTGCTACAAAGTGTACACAAAGAATGGGTGGGTTTTTTTTCCTTTTATCTCTGAAAGTCTCATGGCTTGGAAAAATCCCTGATGGTAGTAATCCAAGTATGGGCTATTTCCTGCACCAGTGGCACCCAGCAGGGGAGTAACCCCGCCACACCGCACACCCCACACAGGACCACCGGGACCTCCTGACAGTGACATGTTTAATGGGTTAGAACACAGGCGTGCCTTGGACTTCAATGGCATGTCCTCGTAGTACATGATACGCCCCTATAGAGATTAATGTGATGTCTTTCATTACACAATATGCCCCTATAGAGATTAATGGGATGTCTATTGCACGATACACACCTATGGAGAGTTAATGGGATGTCTCTCTTCATTTACACGGGGCGTCCCTATAGAGATGAATGGGATGTCTTCTCATTACATGATACACCCCTATTGAGATGAAATGGGATGTCTCTCTCATTACACGAAAAGCCCCTATAGAGATTATGGGATGTCTCTCTCATTACCGTACACCCCTATAGAGATTACTGGGATTTATCTCTCATTACACGAAACGCCCCTATGGATTAATGGGATGTCTCTCCTAAGAGATTAATGGGATTCTCTCTCGTTGCATGATATGCCCTATAGAGATTAATGGGATGTCTCTCCTATAGAGATGAATGGAATGTCTCCTCATTACACAAAACTCCCTATAGAGATTAATGGGATGTCCTCCAGTAGAGTTAATGGAGTCTCCCTATAGAGATTAATGGGATGTCTCTCTCATTACATACGCCCCTATAGAGATTAATGGGAGTCTCTCTCATTAACACATAAGCCCCTATAGAGATAATGGGATGTCTCTCTCATTAAGATACCCTATAGAGATTAATTGGATGTCTCTTCATGCATGATTACGCCCCCTATAGAGATTAATGGGATGTTCTCTCATTGCATGATACGCCCTATAGAGATTAATGGGATGTCTCTCTCATACATGATACACCCCTATAGAGATTAATGGGATGTCTCTATCATTAAATGATATAGCCCCCTATAGGATTATGGATGTCTCTCTAGTATAACAATATGCCCCTATAGGATTTATAGGTGTCTCTCTTAGTACATGACACACCCCCTAAGAGATTTATGGGTGTCTCTTGGCACAAAATATGCCCCTATAAGTTTATTGGGATGTAGCCTTGGGACTTCAATGGCATGTCCCTGCTAGTACAGATACACACTAATAGAGCTTAAGTGAGTGCTCTCATACACAATATGCCCCTATACGAGATAATGGGATGTTCATTGCAACGATCACCCTATGGAGATTAAGGGATGTGTCTCTATCATTACACGAGGCGTCCCTATAGAGATGAATGGGATGTCTCTCTCATTACATGATAACCCCTATAGAGATGAATGGGATGTCTCTCTCATTACACGAAACGCCCTATAGAGATTAATGGGATGTCTCTCTCTACACGATACTCCATTGGCCTTGCTCCTCTCCTGCTGCTCAGATCTGGCCTTGCTCCTCTCCCCTCCTGCTCAGATCTGGCCTTGCTCCTCTCTTCTTATGCTCAGATCTGGCCTTGCTCCTCTCCTGCTGCTCAGATCTGGCCTTGCTCCTCTCCTGCTGCTCAGATCTGGCCTTGCTCCTCTCCTGCTGCTCAGATCTGGCCTTGCTCCTCTCCCCTCCTGCTCAGATCTGGTCTTGCTCCTCTCCCCTCCTGCTCAGATCTGGCCTTGCTCCTCTCTTCTTATGCTCAGATCTGGCCTTGCTCCTCTCCTGCTGCTCAGATCTGGTCTTGCTCCTCTCCCCTCCTGCTCAGATCTGGCCTTGCTCCTCTCTTCTTATGCTCAGATCTGCTCTTGCTCCTCTCCTGCTGCTCAGATCTGGTCTTGCTCCTCTCTTCTTATGCTCAGATCTGGTCTTGCTCCTCTCCTGCTGCTCAGATCTGGTCTTGCTCCTCTCTTCTTATGCTCAGATCTGGCCTTGCTCCTCTCCTCAATAGCTCAGTTGTTACCCAACATCCCGGTGCTATATGTAATAAGCTGTAAAGCTGCTTCCCAGTGCTGGAGAAGAGATCAACTTCCAATGATTGGACTCCATTCTTCTCCAGTGCAGGGAAGCAGCCTCACAGCACATGCATACACACCATAGATTATCAGCTCTCTGGAACAGTGATTGAGCTCTCCCTGTTCCTGGGTAGATCTGCTGGTTTGCGCTCTGTTCGTATAATGTATTTCACACTCGGAAGTTATGTCCAGTTTCAGTGACAGAACTGGCAGTAAATCTGCAATCTATTGTCCCACTTCAACAAAAGGAATATTCTCCCGCTCAGCCGGTGCCACAAGGAAGAATGCTAACCATCCCCGATAACATGAACCCGCTGTTCAGCGCTGTCAGGTCCCCAGGGGAGAGCGGAGCTGTGCGACATGCTCCCTGACCCAATGCGTTCGCTACATTTACTTCTCTGAGCTGGAGAAATGTTTGGAGGGAATATCAACATAATTAACATCAGCGCTTCTAAGGCAGGGGTGAGCAACTCCAGTCCTCAAGGGCCACCAACAGGTCAGGTTTTCAGGATATCCCTGCTTCAGCACAGGGGGCTCAATCTGGCTCAGTGGTTGGCAAACGCCAGTCATCAAGGGCCACCAACAGGTTAGGTTTTCAGAATATCCCTGCTTCAGCACAGGAGGCTCAATCAGTGGCTCAGTCGATTGAGCCTCCTGTGCTGAAGGAGGGATATCCTGAAAACCTGGCCTGTTGGTGGTCCTTGAGGACTGGAGTTGGCCACCCTCCTGCTCTAAAGGCTCTCATACAACGGTGCAGTCCCTACTCGGAGCAGTGAAATAACGACCATGGCTCATTCTATAGGTTAAAGATAATGCAAATGACGCCTTGAGAAACACATTCAGACCAGTAGTAGGAGTTTTTAAACGTAACTACTGTTTGTTTCCCTTTATCTCTGTGATAATTATGCTGCCATTATTAGGCCGCGTCCATGGATATTGCTTGCGGGCGGAGGCAAGCTGAGGCGCGCTTCCGCTCGGCCCTGAGCCCCTACAGCCGCAATGAGAGCGGCTTTAGCAGGGGCTCGCCTACGCTTCCGCGCGCTTGCGGAAGCGTAGGTCTTAGGGAAATTTTTAATTTTCCCGCTTGCCGGAGCGCAGGGCCGGTCACGTGAGCGGTTCGCCCAATGAGGGCGAACCAGCTCCATGACGTCACTGGCCCGCCCGCCGACACGCCCACGGACGGTGCGCTGTCTAAGGCCAGAGAAAGCACCCGCTTTCCCTGAGCCTCAACGCGCCTCCGCCCACCAGCAAGAATCTTGGCCGAGGCCTTAGCCAAACAAAACAACAAAAGGCCTGGAAGCACCATGTCCCACTATATACAGAGCTTACAAACAGTCTTATCACAATAGTTTAGGTACAGATTGCAACCCCCCCCCAAAAAAAACCTCATCAACTTTTGGTTCATCATAAGACATTAAAAGTTGAAAAATGTATTTAACCTTCTTGTTGCCAAAGAGGCCTGCCATAGTGAAAGGGTTAAAAACAAACACACACATTTAGTTTGGCCTTTGATTTCAATCATCTACATACAACCTCCTGAACATGCCAGTGCCAGCAGTTCAGCCGTCCCAGGAGGTACTGACCCGTGAAGCCCACCCTTATCATTTGCGTGGAACGTCGCCCCCTAGCTCAGAGCCCTCTCACAACATGCAATTGCTGAGACAATGATGTGCACGTCCAGTTATGAATCGGAGTCTGCAGGAATTTCGGCTTCTCTGGGTCGCACATGTAGGATATTAGGGCGGAAATGTGCTGGTGCTTTTCTGGCTGGGAGCGCGACCCCAAACTGTGCTGGAGGTTCCCAGTGACATGCAGAGGGCACCCGCGTGCTCCTGTAATCTAGAAACCGCACTGTCGATGGGGAATGCCTGATAAGATATTAATGCAGGAAGTGATATAAACCCCCGCCCGGGCCCAGGCTAATGGTCTCAATTTTGGAAACATGATTTAAACTTAATGGGGACCTCTCTGGGATGGAAACTGACTTCCCTATCTGATTGGCAACGGGCTGTGTGTGGGGGGGAAAGCCGGCACATAGAAGGTGCACCAAGATTCAAGTAATGCCTCAATTGTGGCTTTTAAAGAGGAAATACAAGCAAGACTTACAACTTATTGATTTAATATACACAGCCTTTGATTAGCTTTATTGAAAACTAATTACCTAAGCTGCCGATTGATTGGCTCTCCCGTGATAGATCAGCAAAGATCCAGCTTCCTAGGTTTCACTAAATGGCCGCCTTTCAGTTTCCATCAATCCTTCAGTCAGTGTCACTCAGCAGCTACAATGTATCCTTATATTACTTAGGTAACATTATCTATTGTTACAGTTTGCAGCTCAAACTGATGGGAACATTGGCAACAAAGTATCACAAACAGGAAAATGTTGCAAATATCTTCCTGCTATAGAAAGCAAAGGCTGCTCAGTGTATTAACACTCATTAAAATTGGCATTAAGAGCTGAATTTAAAAAAAATATAGTAAGTATTATCTAATACTACAGAACTGATTTGTTTAAATAAAACACACAAGTAGGATATTGCTTGGATTGCTCCTATTGGCAATCCCTCTCTGTGGCAGTCCGGGCTGTCTCGTGTCTGTATACGTGGCAGATATAAGGCTACACGACAAATTACAGCCCTCTGATATTCTAACATGGAACGGCCGATTACTGACGCATATTTCTTAAAACTCGCACCCCCTACGTGAGACTTCCTGGCAAACCTCTCTTTTTAGCAGTAATGCTGCCTGAAAAAAATGTTGTTCTTCCCCTTAATCCCTGAGAAAAGTCCCCATAAATGTTTCCGCATTTCCAAAGAAACGAGCCCAGCCGCATGCTATCCTTCAATGAGGTTACAGAACACAGTGACACGTTTCAGTGTGCGCAAAATGTTACTTTTTCGCAGATTATCTGGGATTGCACCTTTAAGCAGCGCACTGACATCCCTAGTCAATATGCCAGTGCTGGAGAAGAGATCTGCTCTATTCAAATCAATGGGACTAAAATATCCCCCAGCGCGGAGAAGACGCTTCACAGAATGTGTCCCAAATATACCATCAGGACACTACAATATAGCAGACATTTATAGATCCATGTGAGTAAAACATAAAGAACAATAAAGCAATATTATTACTTCTATGAGAGACGTAGAGCAGGGGGCTCAACTCCAGTCCTCAAGGGCCACCAACAGGTCAGGTTCTCAGGATATCCCAGGTTCAGCATAGGTGGCTCAACCAGTTCCTGCTTCAAGGAAGGTTGCTCAATAAGTGGGGATTGAGCCACCTGTGCTGAAGCAGGGATATCCTCAAAACCTGACCTGTTGATGGCCCTTGAGGACTGCAGTTGGCCACTCCTGCAGTTTCTTCTCCTTGCTAGGAAGCCCCCGGGATCCGAGGCTGTGTATCTTTGTTTTGTCTGCCGCCCGTCACAGTCTGGGACTTGGAAAAGCACTCGGTCTGTTCCATTTTTTTATTGTCACTTAGCAAACGGTGACACAGGTCATTAAAAGAAACAAAAATAAGAGGCATTTCACTCCAATTAAATTAGCGTTTTTGGCAAATACTAGCTGGGAGTTTCAGGTTCCCACGAGGTCCAGGGAAACCTGCACTGAATACGGCATTAGTTGGATGAATTTCGGAGGAGCCCGTGTGAGACCCATCTGCGCGTGTGTTTACTCGGGGTAATGACACACATCTGTCTCAGGTTACTGACAGACCGCAGAGAGGCAACAATTACCGTGTGGCCGTTCAAAACTAGAAACAACATTTACCCGCCCCTAATAACCATGAGAAATATCAGTAATTCCGAATGTAATGCATTAGAGACGGAGCTTCGGTGTCTCCGCAGCCTTGTGCTGCAGTATAAATCACTGACGAGTATGTCTTGCTCATAGCATCAGTGCAACTTTCACATTGAGATGTGTGGGCTGTTGGTGGTCCTCTGGGTATTTACTGGGGGTCCCGGGATTTTTACCACTGTCACTAAATTAAGTCGGCTTTTTATTGTCTAGAACCCAGTACTGTTGAAGTAAAATCTTTTACATAGTGATGGTAAAGGTTTCATGACTAAGGTTCTCTATCGGTGGGAACTTAAAATGGCGGCCAGCAAGCCGATTATGGCCACCCCTGTGGAAGCTTACTCTCTAGGTACCAAATGTAAGAGGGAGTGGAAAGCTATCTTCTTAGATGATAACATTTGACTGGAAGTGTAGGACCCCGACCCACAGTCTACACACCAAGGCCTCCTGCGTCAGACACAGGAACCGCGCACGTTGGGAATGAATCCAGCAGCCGTTGGTCTTACCTGCTTCTCCAGGATACGGGACACTTCTCCCAGAGCGCGGTCCAGAGCAGACACCTTATTGGCGGCCCAGGCCCCGCTGTCCTGCGACTGGAGCTGCTTCAGAAGGTCTTTGGCGAGTCGCTGCAGCCTGGACAAAGGAAACCGCAACATTCAATCCCCCAAAGGTGACCTTGAAAGTGAGATCAAGGCGGCACCCGTAAACTGCTTTAAAGCAGAAATCCCCCAGAATCCTGTGAGTTTACCTGGTATAATGTCAGTATCTCGCCCCCTGAGCAGGTCCTGCTCGCATTCCTTTTATGAGTTAAAAAACATGATTTTCTTCATCTCTAGTGTCTGAGGTTACCATGGAAACCTTTACAATGCACAGGGCTCTGGGAGAGCTCCATTTTAACCTCCTGGACACGCAATATTTAAACCGGTTCTATCCAATGAAGAGAGAAAAAACTGAGTTTGGAAGGGCGGGAAAAAAGATCTCTTAAATGAAGTAAAATTAAATGCAAAAAAACTCAGCGATCAACACAGATAACTTCCTGACTCTACGCTCATTGCTTATTTGGTAGAGATTTCCCCCGCATTCTTTACAATGAGGGGTGTTTGCAGCTTCCCCTTCTCTGATCTCTGAATTTGTTTTTCATTCTTAAGGAATGAGCACAAAATGGCAGCTATAGCGGCTGCTCAGACCCTCCCACTTTGTGACATCACAGGACAGAGCGCCTTATCAGAGGAGCTCAGGATAAGACCCTTTGCATTCTCCAGGAAAATAACTGTGCTGCTAGGGAGGGAGCAGGTGAGAATATACAGCAGGTGTGTTGCCATGCGGACACTGTGCTTGAGGCTTTTGGGCTGTTTAAAGAACAAATCAAATCAGAAAAATACAAATAAAACAAATGTTGGTTAATCTGACTTAAAAGACCTCACGTTGGGCTCATATTTATTTATTCATTATTTAGACAGGACCACAACTTATTAATTGGCACCATGACCAGTGTTGGGATACTGAATAAGAACAGGCAGAATACACCTACAGTTAGGTAACGAAATAATTGGACACTGATACAAGTTTTGTTATTTCGGCTGTGTACCAAAATAAATTCAAGTTACAGTACAGTTAAATAATGAATATGGGCTTAAAGTGCAGTCTATCCCTTTTTATTTGGGGGTATTCACATCCAAATTGGAGGAAGGGTTTAGGAATTACATCTCTTTAATACGTAGCCCCCTCTTTTTCAAGGGACCAAAAGTAATTGGACAATTGACTCAAAAGCTGTTTCATGGACAGGTGTGGGCTATTCCTTCGTTATTTCATCATCAATTAAGCAGGTAAAAGGTCTGGAGTTGATTCCAGGTGTGGCATTCGCATTTGGAAGCTGTTGCTGTGAACCCACAACATGCGGTCAAAGGAGCTCTCAATGCAAGTGAAACAGGGCATCCTTAGGCTGCAAAAATAAGAAAGAAAATCCATCAGAGAGATAGCAGGAACATTAGGTGTGACCAAATCAACAGTTTGGTGCATTCTGAGAAAAAAAGAACTCACTGGTGAGCTCTGCAACACAAAAATGCCTGGACGTCCACGGAAAACAACAGTGGTGGATGATCGTAGGATCCTTTCCATGGTAAAGAAAAAACCCTTCACAACATCCAGCCAAGTGAAGAACACTCTCCAGGGGGTAGGCATATCATTATCCAAGTCTACCATAAAGAGAAGACTTCACGAGAGCAAATACAGAGGGTTCACCAAAAGGTGCAAGCCATTCATAAGCCTCAAGAATAGAAAGGCCAGATTAGACTTTGCCAAACAATATCTAAAAAAGCCAGCCCAGTTCTGGAACAGCCTTCTTTGGACAGATGAAACTAAGATCAACCTGTACCAGAATGATGGGAAGAAAAAAAAGTATGGAGAAGGCTTGGAACGGCTCATGATCCGAAGCATACCACATCATCTGTAAAACATGGTGGAAGCAGTGTGATGGCATGGGCATGCATGGCTTACAATGGCACTGGATCACTAGTGTTTATTGATGATGTGACAGAAGACAGAAGTAGCCGGGTGAATTCTGAAGTGTATAGGGATATATTGTCTGTTCAGATTCAGCCAAATTCAGCGAAGTTGATTTGACAGCGCTTCACTTTACAGATGGACAATGACCCAAAACATACTGCGAAAGCAACCCAGGAGTTTTTTAAGGCAAAGAAGTGGAATATTCTGCAATGGCCGAGTCAATCACCTGATCTCAACCCGATCGAGCATGCAAGACAAAACTTAAGGCAGAAAGACCCACGAACAAACAACAACTGAAGACAGCTGCAGTAAAGGTATGGCAAAGCATCACAAAGGAGGAAACCCAGCGTTTGGTGATGTCCATGCGTTCCAGACTTCAAGCAGTCATTGCCTGCAAAGGATTCTTGACAAAGTATTAAAAATGAACATTTTATTTATGATTGTGTTAATTTGTCCAATTACATTTGAGCCCCTGAAATAAGGGGGACTGTGTAGGAAAATGGTTGCAATTCCTAAACGTTTCATACAATATTTTTGTTCAACCCTTTGAATTAATGCTGAAAGTCTGCACTTCTATTGCATCTCGGTTGTTTCATTTCAAATCCATTGTGGTGGCGTACAGAGGGTAGTGGTTGGACCTGCATACTTCATGCCGTGACGTGGCTGGCAGGGGCAGGTGTAGGACCTGCATACTGGTCATGCCGTGACGTGCTGCAGGATATGTTAGGAGCTGGCAGAGTGGTCATGCCGTCGTGCTGCAGGATATGTTATGAGCTGCAGAGTGGTCATGCTGTGACGTGGCGCAGGGCAGTGTGCGGAGCTGCAGGGTAGTCATGCCGTGGACGTGGCGGCAGTGTAGTGGTAGAGCTGCGAGTGGCATGCCGTGACGTGGCTGGCAGGATAGTGTTTAGGAGCTGCAGAGTGTCATGCCGTGATGTGGCCTGCAGGGTAGTGTTAGGACTGCGAGCGTGGTCATGCCGGGACTGCTGCAGGGTAGTGTAGGCAGTCTGCAGAGGGGGTCATGCCGTGACGTGGCTGGCAGGGTAGTGTTAGGAGCTTTAGCGGGTCAAATGCATGCGTGACGTGGCTGCAGGTGTAGTGTTAGGAGCTGCAGGGTAGTCATGCCTTGACGTGGCTGTAGGGTAGTGTTAGGGATCTGCATGATTGGTCATGCCGTGACCGTTGCGCAGGATATTGTTAGAGCTGCAGAGTGGTCATTCCTGACCGTGCTGCAGGGTAAGTGTTAGGAGCTGCAGCGTGGTCATGCCGTGACGTGGCTGCAGGGTATTTGTGTTAGGAGCTTGCAGCGTGGTCATCGCAGTTACTTTGCTGCAGGGTAGTGTTAGGAGCTGCATAGTGGTCAGCCGTGACGTGGCTGCAGGGTAGCGTAGAGCTGCAGCGTGGTCATGCCGTGACGTGGCTGCAGTAGTGTTAGGACTGCAATGTTCATGGCCTTGACGTGTCTGCAGGATAGTGTTAGGAGCTGGTCCGAGTGGTCATGCGTGACGTGGCTGGCAGGGTAGTTTATGGATCTGGCAGAGTGGTCTGCCGTGACGTGGCTGCAGATAAGTGTTAGGAGCTGCAGAGTGGTCATGCCGTGGACTTGGCTGCGGTATGTTATGACCTGCAGAGTGGTCGGCCGTGACGTGTCTGCCTGTGTAGTGTTAGGATCTTTCAGATTGTCATGCCGTGACGTTGCTAGTCCGGATAGTGTTAGAGCTGCAGTAGTGTCATTCCCTTGACGTGCCTGCAGGCAGTGTTAGGAGCTGCAGAGTGTCCATGTCCGTTACTGTCTGCATGTTAGTGGTTAGGAGCTGCCAGATGGTCATGCCGTGACGTTACTGCAGTAGTGTTATGGACCTGCATACTGGTCATTACCGTCCGTGGACGTGCGGCTGGCAGGGTATATGTTAGAACCTGCAATGGTCAGGCGAGGCCGTTACGTGGCTGGTGCAGGTATTGTAGGAGCTCTGGCAGAGTGTGTCATGCGTGACGTGGCTGGGCAGGCATTGTAGGCGCTGCAGAGTGGTCATCGCGGTGACTGTGGCTGCAGGGTAGTTGTTAGGACTGCAGAGTGGCATGCCGTGCCGTGGCTTGCAGGTAGGTTAGGAGCTGCAGCGTGTCATGCGTGCGTGGCTGCAGGTAGGTTAGGATCTGCAGAGTGGTCAGCCGTGCCGTGGCTGCATGATAGTTTGTAGCTGCAGAGTGGTGTCATGCCTTGACGTGGCTGCAGGGTAGTGTTAGGACCTGTCATCTGTCATGTTGCCGTGACTTGGCTCAGGATAGTGTTTTAGAAGCTGCCATACTGGTCTGCCGTGACGTGGCGCAGATAGTGTTAGGACTGCAGATGTCATGGCTTGACGTGTGCTGCAGATAGTGGTTAGGAGCTGCAAGTTGGTCATGATAGCCGTGACGTGGCTGGCAGGGTAGTGTTAGTAGTCTGCAGCGTGGTCATGCTGTGACGTGGCTGCAGGGCAGTGTTAGGGAGCTGCAGGGTTATTCATGCCGTGACGTGTCTGGGGCAGGGTAGTGGTAAAGCTGCAGAGTGTTCATAGCCGTGACGTTGCTGCAGGATATTGTTAGGAAGCTGCATGAGTGGCATCGCCGTGATGGTGGCTGCAGGTAGTGTTAGGAGCTGCAGCGTGGTCATGCCGTGACTGGCTGGCAGGGTAAGTGTTAGGAGCCTGCAAGTGGTCATGCCGTGACTGCTGCAGTATAGTGTTATTGGATCCTGCAGAGTTGGTCATTGCTGACGGTGGCTGGCAGTCAGTGTAGGAGCTGCAGAGTGTCATATAGCCGTGACGGGCTGTCAGGTATGGTTAGGAGCTGCAAGGTGTCTTCCGTTACGGGCTGCAGGGTAAGTGTTGGATCTGCACGTGGTCATGCCGTGACGTGGCTGCAGGGTAGTGTTAGGAGCTGTACGTGGTCATGCCGTGACGTGGCTGCAGGGAGTGTTAGGAGCTGCAGGGTGTCATGCCTTACGTGGATGGGTCGGTTATAACGCTTTGGGCCAAAGGTTTAACTGAAATGGACCCTTACTCATGAGAATAGTAACCGACGGATAAACTGGTGGATTTTTGTGCACATTGGATGCAGCGTTGGGTATTTTTGTCTTTTATTTTATTTAGGATTTAGCCTGATGTCTGTCCCAGGGGCGGTCAACTCCAGTCCTCAATGTCACTACAGGTCGAGGGTTTCAGGATCATCACTGCTTCAGCACGGTGGGCCCAATCATGCTCAGTCGAGACCGTGTTCTGAAGCAGGGATTGCTGTGGTGGCCCGTGAGGACCACTGAGTCGGTCTAATGATTTGAGTGAGGCCATCCTCTGCTGAAACAGGGATATCCTGAGAACCTGACCTGTTGGTGACCCTTGACGACTGGAGTTGGCCGCCCCTGGTCTATCCCAGGCATGTTTGAGTTCCCTTTCTGTATTACCCCTGCCACCTCTGCTGGTCTGCTACTCCATGAATCCACCACCATTTCTGTGGATAAGTCCTGCTTCACATTTCCCCTGAGCCTCCCAGCCCCGAGCATCAGAGACCGACCTCTTGTTCTAATAAGAATATAATAATAATAGGTTTTTCTTGTATATGCGCTGGCAGTATATGCGCTGGCAGTATATGCGCTGGCAGTATATGCGCTGGCAGTATATGCGCTGGCAGTATATGCGCCGCTGTACATAGACTGTTTGCAGGCGCAGATCCCAGCCCCGTACAGCTCACAATCATTCTATTTGTCCAGCTCTTGTCTCACTGATGTATGCTTCCCTCCTGTACAGTCTCTCTTACTATATACCCCCCTCTCCCTCTCCCCTCTAAGCTGCACATATTAACCCTTTATATATGTGACAGTATCTCTCATATCCCCCTCTCCCCTTCTCCCCTCTAGCTGGCACATATTAACCCGTTCTATATGTGCATTGCTCTCATATCCCCTCTCTACTTCTCCCTCTAAGCTGCACATATACCCTTTATATATGTGACAGTATCCTCATATTCCCCCTCTCCCCTTCGCCCCCTATAAGCTGCACATATTAACCCTTTATATACGTGACAGTTTCTCTCATATGACGTCATCCTCTCAGCTCCCCCACTCTCCCTCTGTCCCCTCTAAGCTGCACACTGTTTATTATCCTTTATATATGTGACAGTCTCCTCATATCCCCCTCTTCCCTTTGCTCCCCTCTAAGTCTGGTGTTACTGGTAATCATTGATTGCGTTCGCCGCCGAACTCTGCCCCTGCTTCCCCCTTTATCTCCTTTCCATTCCTCTTCCTCTCCCTATCCCCCTCTCTCCTCCCTTCTCCCCCCTCTAAGCTGTCACAATATTAACACCCTTTAGATATGTGAACTGTCTCCCATATCCCCCCCTCGTCCCTTCCTCCCCTCTAAGCTGCACATATTAACCCTTTATATATGTGACAGGTCCTCATATCCCCATCCGCCCTCTTCCTTCTCCCTCTAAGCTGCACACTTAACCCTTTATATATGTGACAGTCTCCCTCATATCCCCCTCTTCCCCTTCCTCCCCTCGTAAGCTGCACATATTACACCCTTTAATATTGTGACAGTGTCTCTCATATTCCCCCTCCCCTTCTCCCCTCTAAGCTGACATATTAATCCTTTATATATGTGACATATTCTCAGATCCCCCTCTCAACGCCTTCTCCCCTCTAAGCTGCACATATAATCCTTTAAATATGTGACTGTCCTCCCATATCCCCCAGTCCCCACTCTCCCTTCTCGCCGCTCTACAAGCGGCGGTCACATATTAAACCTCTTTATATAGGTGACAAGTCTCCCATATCCCTCCCGATCCCGATCCCCCTCCTTCCTTCTCCCCTCTAAGCTGCACATATTAACCCTTTATCTATGTTGACAGTCCTCTCCATATCCCCCTCTTCCCTTCTCCCCTCAAGCTGCACTATTACCCTTTATATATGTTACAGCTATCTCTCATATCCCCTCTCCCTTCTCCCCTCTAATCTGCACATATTAACCCCATTTATTATGTGACTCTTCATATCCCCCCCCTCTCGTCTCTCTATCCCCCTCTCCCCTTCCTCCCCCTCTAAAAGTCTGGGCATCATTAACCCTGTATATATTGACAGTCTCTCATATCCCCCTCTCCTGGTCATCATCCTCTAAGCTGCAATATTAACCCTTTATATATGTGACAGTTTTCTCTCATATTCCCCTCTCCCTTCGTCCCTCTAGCTGCACATATTAACCCTTTATATACCTGTGACCGTTTCTCTCATATCCCCCCTCCTATCCCCTTCTCCCCTCTAAGCTGTCAAGCGCACATATTACCCTTTATATATGTGACGTCTCCTCATAATCCCCCTCTCCACTCCCTTCTCTCCTATAAGCTCACATATTATCCCTTTATATATGTGACAGTTTTTCCTCATATCCCCCTCTCCCGCTTCTCTCCTCTTAGCTGTCCACATTAACCCTTTAGATGTGAAGTGTCTCTCATATCCCCCTGTCCCCCCTTCCCCCGCTAAGCTGGCACATATGAACCCCTTTATATCGGGCAGTTTCTCTCCATATCCCCCTCTGTCACCTTCTCCCCTCTAAGCTGACACATATTAACCCTTATATATGTGACATTTTCTCTCATATCCCCTCTCTCCCTTCTCCCCTCTAAGCTGCACATATTAAATCCTTTATATTGTGACAGTCTCCTCATCATCACCCTCATCCTTCTCCTCCCCCTAGCTGCACATATTAACCCTTTATCTACGTGACGTCTCTCATATCCCCCCTCTCCCTTCTCCTCTCTAAGCCTGCACATATTAACCCCTGTATATATGTGACGGTCTCCCCATAATCCCCTCTCCCCTTTCGCCCCCTAACTGCACATATTACTCCTTTATATATGTGACAAGTCTCTCATATCCCCCTCTCTCCCCTCTCTCCCCTCTAACTGCACATATTAACCCTTTATATAGTGATCGTCTCCTCCTATCCATCCCCCTCTCCCTTCCTCTCCATCCCCCTCGCCCTTCTCCCCTCTAGAAGCTGCACATATTAACCCTTTATATCTGTGAACAGGTCTCTCATATCCCCTCTCCCTTCTCTCCCTCTAAGCTGCACATATTAATCCTTTACAGATATGTGACAGTATCTCTCATATCCCCCTCTCACCTTCTCCCCTCTAGAGCTGCACATATTAATCCTTTATATATTGCTGTCTCCCATATCCCCCTCTCCTCCCTTCTCACCCTCTAAGCTGCACATATAAACCCTTATATATGTGACACGTCCTCCCATATCATCCCCCTCCCGTTCCCTTTCGCCCCTCTAAGCTGGACTAAGAGCTGGCACATATTACCCCTTTATAATATGTGACAGTCTCTTCCACTATCCTCCCTCTCCCTTCTCCCCTCTAAGCTGGCAACATATTAACCCTTTATATATGTGACAGTCTCCTCCTCATATTAGCCCCCTCTCTCCCCCTTCTCCCCCTCTAAGCTGTCACATATATTACCCTTTATATATGTGACAGTCTCTCATATCCCCCTCTCCCTTCTCTCGCTCTAACTGCACCTTTTAACACCTTTAATATGTGAACATTTCTCCTCATATCCCCTCTCCCTTCTCCTCTAAGCTGCCCATATAACCCTTTATATATGTGACAGTTTCCTTCTCTCATATCCCCCCTCTCCTCTTCTCGCCCTCTACGCTGTGCACATATTAACCCTTGTATATTTGATTCATCTCTCATATCCCCCTCTCCCTTCTCCCTATGCTGCACATATATCCCTTTATCTTGTTACAGTTTCTCTCATATCCCCTCTCCCTTCTCGCTCCTCTTAGCTGCACACTCATAACCCTTTATATATGTGACAGTGTCTCTCATTATCCCCCTCTTCTCCCTTCTCCCCTCTCAGCGGCACTATTAACCTTTATATCGTACAGTGTCTAGTTTTCTATCACTCACATCCCCCCCCTCTCCCGTCCCTTGTCCTGCCCTCTAAGCTGCACATATTACCCTTTATATATGTGACAGTTTTCTCTCATATCCCCCTCTCCCTTCTCTCTCCCCTCTAAGCTGCACATATTAATCCTTTATATATTTACGTCCTCTCCATATCCCCTCTCCACCTTCTCCCCTCGACCGCTGCCATATTATATTAACCCTTTATATACGTGACAGTCTCTCATAATATCCCCCTCTCCGGCTCCCTTCTCCCCTCTAAGGCTGCACATCATTACCCTGTATATATTGACTGTCTCCCATATCCCCCTCTCCTTCTCCCTCTAAGCTGCACATATACCCCTTTATATATGTGACCAGTCTTCTCATATCCCCCTCTCCCTCTCTCCTATAAGCTGCACATATTATCCCTTTATATATGGAGCAGTTTCTCTCATATCCCCCTCTCCCTTTCTCTCTCCTCTTAGCTGCATCACCTTAATACCTTTATTATGTGACAGGTCTCTCATATCCCCCTCCTCCCTTCTTCTCCCCTGCTAAGCTGCACATATGACCCTTATATACGTGACAGTTTCTCTCATATCCCCCTCGTCCCTCCCTTCTTCTCCCTCCCTTCTCACCGCTCAGCTGGGCACATATTAACCCTTATATATGTGACAGTTCTCTCATATCCCCCTCTCCCTTCTCCCCTCTAATCTGCACATATAATCCCCCTTTTATATATGACAGTCTCTCTATCCCCCTCTCCCTTCGCCCCTCTAAGCTTCCCATATTAACCCTTTATATATCGTGTACAGTCCTCTCATATCCCCATCCCGCGTCTCCTCCCTTCTCCCCTCTAACTGCACTATTAAACCCTGTATAATATGTGACTGTCTCCCATATCTCCCTCTCCCTTCTCCCCTCTAACTGCACATTTAACCCTTTAAATATGTGACAGTCTCTCATATCCCCCTCTCGCTCCTTCTCCCACTCCCCTCCCCACCCCACATAAGCTGGCACATATTAACACCTTTAGTATATGTGACAGTCTCTAC
The DNA here is from genome assembly GCA_036426205.1 of Ascaphus truei. NCBI lineage: Eukaryota > Metazoa > Chordata > Amphibia > Anura > Ascaphidae > Ascaphus > Ascaphus truei. Next base: position 45,519 of record WSYH01001924.1, read on the forward strand.
TCCTCATCTCCCCCTCCCTCCCTTCTCCCCTCTAAGCTGGCACATATTAACCCTTTATTATATGTGACAGTGTCTCTCATATCCCGCCTCTTCCTTGCTCCCCTCTAACCTGTTCACATATTAATCCTTTATATATGTGACAGTATCTCTCATTCCACCTCTCTCACCTTCTCCCCTCTCAGCTGCACCTTTATCCTTTCATATTGTGACTGTCTCCTAACCCCATATCCCCCTCTCCCTTCTCGCCCTCTACGCTCACATATAAACCCTTTATAATATGTTATCAAGTCTCCCATATCCCGCCCTCTCCCTTCTTCCCCTCTAGTCTTCACAATTAACCCTTTATATAGTGACAGTTCTGCTCAATATCCCCTCTCCCTTCTGCATACGAGAAATCGGCTCTCATATTCTACTCTCAATATCCCATCCCCCTCTCCCTTCTCCCCTCTAAGCTGCCATATTAACAGAAGACCTTTATATATGTGACAGTCTCTCATATCCCCCTCTTCCCTCTCTATCTTCTCCCTCAAGCCTGGCAAGCATATTACCCTTTATATATGTGAAATCTCTCATATCCCCCCTCTCTCCCTTCTTCTCTAAGCTGCACAATATTACCCTTTATATATGGACAGTTTTCTCTCATATCCCCTCTCCCTTCTCCCTCTAAGCTGCCATATTAACCTTTATATATGGACAGTTCCTCTCAATATCCCCCTCACTTCGTCTCTCATATCCCCCTCTCCCTTCTCCCCTCTACAGCCCCCCTGCCATATTAACTCCTTTTTGTGACAGTCTTCTCATTCCCCCTCTCCCTTCCTCATCCTATAATAGCTGCACATATTATCCCTTTATACTATGTGAGCGTTTCTTTTCTCTCATATCCCCCGCTCCTTCTCTCCTCTTAGCTGCACACATTAACCCCTTTATATATGTGACAGTGTCTCTCATATCCCCGCCCCCCCCTCCTCTCCGCCTCTCCCTTCTCCCCTCTAGCTGGCACATATGAACCCTTTATATACGTGACATTTTCTCTCCATATCCCCTCCCCCTCTCCCTTCTCCCCTCTAAAGCTGCACATATTAAACCCTTTATATCTGTGGACAAGTTTCCCATTCCCCCTCCATCCCCCTCTCCCCCTTCTCCCCTCTTAAGCGCACATATTCATCCTTATATAGTGGACATCTCTCATATCCCCCTCTCCCTTCTCCCGCCTCTAAGCTGTCACAATATTAAACTCCTTTATATATCGTGGACAGTCTCCTCTATCGCCCCTCTCCCTATCCCTTCTCCTCTCCCCTCTAAGCTGCAACATATATATTAACCCTAGTATATATGTGCCTGTCTCCCGCCATATCCCCCTCTCTCCCTTCTACCCCTCTAAAGCTGCACATATTACGCTTTATATATGTGACAGTCTCTCATATCCCCCTCATCCCTTCTCCCCTCTAAGCTGCACATATTACCAACCTTTAATATAATGTGCCAGTCTCTCATATCCCCTCTCTCTTCCCTTCTCGCCCTCAAATCTGCCATCTTACCCTTTAATATGATGTGACAGTGTCTCTCCTATCCCCCTCCTTCCCTTCTCCCTCAAGCTGACATATTAATCCTTTATATTTGTGACATATCTCTCATATCCCCTCTCCCTTCTCTCCCCTCTAAGCTGCACATATTCTCCCTTATATATGTGACTGTCTCCCATGCCCCCTCTCCCTTCTCCCCTCTAAGCTGCACAAGAGAAACCCTTTATTATTGTGACCAAGTCCTCTCCATATCCCCCTCTCCCTTCTCTCCCCTCTAACTGGCACATTTAACCGTAACCCTTTATATATGTACAGTCTCCATATCCCCCTCTCCCTTCTCCCCTCTAGCTGGCACATATTAAACCTTTATATATGTGACAGTAATCCTCTCATATCCCCTCTCCCTTCTCCCTATAATCTGCACCATATTACCCCTTTATATATGTGACGAATCTCTCATATCACCGCTCCCTTCTCCCCTCTAAGCTGCACATCTTAACCCTTTTATATGTGACAGGCTCTCATATTCCGGATCCCCTCCCCCTTCTCTCCTCTAAGCTGCACATATTAACTCCTTTATATATGTGACAGTTTCCTCTAACCACTCTCTCATACCCGCTCGTCCCTTCTCCCCTCTAATCTGCACTATTAACCTTTATATATGTGACAGTTTTCTCTCATCTCCTGCCCCTCTCCGCTTCTCACCCTCTAAGCTGGCCATATTAACCCTTTATATAGGTGACAGTCTCCTCATATCCCCCCCTCTCCCTTCTCTCCTATAAGCTGCCATATTATCCCTTTATATATGTGACAGTTCTCTCTCATATCCCCTCTCCCTTCTCTCCTCTAAGCTGCACACATTAACCCTTTAGGTATGGTGACAGTGTCTCTCTATCCCCCTCTCCTTCTCCCGCTCTAAGCCTGCACATATTACCTTTAGTCATATGTTGACAGGGTCTCTCATATCCCCCTCTTCCCTTCTCCCCTCTAAGCTCAGCTGGCACATATTAACCCTTATTATGTGACACGTTTTTCTCTCCCATATCCCCTCTCCTCTTCTCTTCCTCTAAGCTGCACATATTAACCTTTATATAATGTGACATTGTCTCTCATATCCCCTCTCCCGTTCTCCTCCTCTAAGCTGCACATATTAACCCTTTATGTATGTTGCGGGGGCTCCTTTTGACACTCGTGTCACGAGAGACTGAAACCCTCCATCTTGTTTCCTTCCCCTATATTGGACAGTACCAGTGGGCATCTTCCTCCGGTAACTATCGATGGAACGAGACGGGTCCCTGGAGCTGAAATGAACGCAGTCGCTCCGGAGACCCTCTATTTCCTAAAGGATGGGGACCGGCGCCTTTAAATCTCATGAGTTTAATTCGTTTTTTGTTTTTTAAACCAAAAAACCATGACGTTCTCTTGGGCGGCCATTTTGTGATCCCAGACATGGTGATGGAGAGGAGCCGGGTCGCGCTTGGGACCGTAAAGTTTCTAAGTTATTATTGTCTCAGGAGGGAATTTGATCTCATTACAGCGTAAATAAAAGGAAATCCTGTCCCCAAACTAAGGGTCGGCGTTTTAGCGTTGTTTTACATAAGCTGTTTACACAGGCACATACTTGTGCATTATATGGCTTCCTGCAGTGAACTTTATCCCCTCCGCTTGGCACATGTCCGGCTGCTAGCTGGGTTTTCCCTTAATAAGTTATAGGCCGCATTTTAATTGCCATTAACATAACCTGATACATGGAATCAGAGTGCCCGGATAACTGGGGTCCTGGTTTTTTTCGTTCTAGCATTGACAGCGAATGTATTCAGCGCTTACTTGAAGTGGTTTAGGCACAATGTCTTTTCGCCATACAGCTGCTAACGTGGGCGGTATCCCCCGAGAGGCAGTGGAGGAGAAGGCAGGTGACTTGGTCATTAGTACCGGGTGTCAACTCCAATCTCAGGGCGCTACCAACATGTCAGGGGTAGTCTTCGCTTCGCACACGTGGCTCTCCAAACTGAGCACCTGTCCTGAAGCTGTGAGTGCTACCTTGTTTGAAGTCTTGGGACTGATTGAGCCACCTGTTCTTGAGCAGATTTCCTTCCTTCTGGGAACCTGTCCTGTTGTTGGCCCTTGAGGACTGGAGTTGATCGACCGCCGCCGTGCATTATGGTGGTAAGGAGCGGCTCTTGGGGTTCCCGCAGGTACTCTCCTCACTGTACACATTGTAGATTGGGTTACAAAGACATCTTCCATCCAATTCAACCTGTGTTAAATTCTTCTGCCTCGGGGCGAGTACTCGCCCTTATTTATCTTGCTACTGATCCAGGGAGAAAACCCAACACACAAGACCAATGAACCTTATCGCAGTGACGTCTCACTATGGAGAGAAAAATTCCCTTTCTGATGACCCGTTAACAGCAATCAGATTTCTCCCCTGGATCCAAATGCTCTTCCGATTATTAATATTGTTTTATTTGTAACGCACTCAACATGCTCCCCGGCGCGGTACAATGAGGTACAGAGTGCATCAATTGTATAACAGAGTGACATAGAAATCAGGAACCCAGCGTAGAGATCCGGAAGGGAATACTGGGGCCCTGATCCTGGATTCCTGTCTGCCCCCGCATATTAACCACCTTGCATAACCGTTTTCTATGTAACCTAGTGTTACACATCTCTCCTGTGTCTGCCAACCCCGGCGTTTCCCACGGCCCTCACTGTGCGGCCCTTGGCTGCTGGTAATCTCCTTTCTGTATTTATAACACTGTGGTCTGGGCCATATCTGTCAAGGTTTAAAGTGCTCATTAATTAGATTTAAAAAAGTTATGATGGGTAAAAAAAAAAAAAAGTCGCTCAGCGTCCAGACAGGTCATGCTGCCATCGGCTGCTGCTGCTGCTGCCTGCTGAGCCCTTTGCCCCATCATCTCTTTAGCATACAGTGCTTCCACTGCGCCAGGGATTCCTGGGTAATGCCATGCACATGAGCTCTAGTGCAGGTCACATAGTTGTCGCTTTTTGCTTCAATCATTTTAACATGGCGCCCTATAGCCTGCCGTATTACCACAATCATTTTGAGCGCTACAGCATGGGTCAAATAGTGCAGAGCTGATGACACGTGACCCCGGAGCGTCATTTGGACGCAGTGGTCAACGTCAAAAAAGGAGGGGGGGTCGTTAGTCCGGAGCTGATAAAGGGGTGGCGCAGCCGAAAAGTTTTGGCTCACCCCCATTTCTTATATAAGGTTTCCTATTGCCTCCTAGGATGCGATAGAGAGACTACTGGCAGGGTTATTTTATTGGGATAAATGAAGACGATTCACACATTGTGTGAAATGTCATTGTTATTGAACCGTTGAACGTCTCCATACGAACCACATGCGTTAGAAGTTCTTCCAATCTTTATCTCTTTCTTGTGCTAAAACCGGTACTTTTCCCAGGACCTCCCTGGCTTCAGCCTAAGGGGTGTGAGTCATGGCTCAGGTCTTGCCTCTTCATCACTGTTAGTGATAATCCTTAATACCTGGACCTATTGGGGGGCTTGAGGACTGGAGGGGGGAACCCCTGCCTTAGTGGGATAAGGGTTTCTTTCTTTGTGGAGAACCCCCGCTTTGTGGGAACGAGGGGTTCTTTGTGTCAGTCCTGCCACAGTACGAGAGGGTAACGCAATAAGGCACCTCATACATTACCGATTTCTCTACAGGATGAATTTCCCCACACTCCGTTCTTTACATTTTCAAAGCACATTTCTGCCCTTCCGTGTTGGAAGTGGTGGAAAATTCTTTTAAATTTTTTTTATACATCTTCAGTCCAATAAAAGTGTGTGCAGGAATAACACTGGGCCGTGAACACTAATACGGCACAACCCTCTTCTTACTTACTTCGCACTTTATGTCGGACCGTCTTGGGAAACTGCCAATCCTTCACTTGATCTGCGCCTGTATAATAAATGACAGTTCAATATAGCGTTGTCTGATATTCCCCTTTGTCTTCTTTATAGTTTTTGAATCGGAGATTTTGAGATTAAGCCGGAGTTCCACCTGTGAGAGCTGATAGTCGAGAAGGGAGGAGAGGCAGCCCGCGCTTGAAACGAGCAACCCACCTAAACCTAGAGCAGGCATGTTAGTAGGTGTAGGTGGCTCAAATCTAGTAATAACTGTGTTTAATCATTTAGAAACTGGTCACCAAATGCTTTGGAGTGTTTTTTATGATCGATACCTAATTTCTTATGTGATAAGACTGTTGTAAACCAGCACAAGATTGCAACACTTTAGTAACTCTTATATATTGTGATGAGCAACCACTCTCCCTATAACCCTTAAACTCCCCTAACTGTCTCCTATAAGACCCCTCTCCTATTACTCAGCATAATCCACTCCCCTAATTCCTCCTTCCGTCCCCTATTACTCACTCCCGCTAACTGCTCCCTATAACCCCTCCCCTCACTGCTCCTCTCCTGTCTCCTCCCCTGACGTCTCATATAACTCCTCCCGCTAACTGGAACTGCCCCTATAACCGTCCCCTATAACTCTTCTCCCTAACAGCCCATATAACGCGCGTCGCCTATAACTTCCTCCCCTAACTGCCCCATATAACCGCTCTATCACTCCCTCCCCTAACATCCCCTATCACTCCTCCCCTAACTGCTTCCTATCTCATTCCTTTTCCCCTTAACTCTTCCCCTAACTGCTCCTATACGTCTTTCCCTATAACTCCTCCCATAACTGCTCCTATATACTCGTTCCTATAACTCCTCCCATAACTGCTCCTATACTCGTATCCTATAACTCCTTAACTCCTCCCATACCCTGCTCCTTAACCGCGCCCTATAACTCCTCCCCATAACTGCTCCTATAACCCATACGATATTCCCTTTGGGGACTGCACCTTTAACTCCCTTTGGCGGGTCCATCACGAACCGTTTTCTTTCTCTTTGTTCTTGATCCCATCCATCAAACAGTGTTGCTCGTGCCTAATTGTCCTTGATTGGCAGGGGGACAGCGCGGTGACTGCCATGATAAATTTGAGGATGTCCCCGGTCCCCTCCCAGGCTGTGCGGATTACCCTTTTACGTCCCCTGCCACCTCTTCCCACACCTGCCGAGCCAGATACACAGGCTACACCGATCATTGTACATCGCTGTATTGCCCTGTCTCAGCAAGAAGCGATAGCAAATTACCGATAAGAGCCGTGTAAACACAGAGACCGTTATAAATAGATCAGATTATCACGGGGATAGATTAGAAGTGATAACCGGTTCCCAGAAGTCCCAGCCTCTTTTCTATAAGGCCGATCATGTTTTTTAAAAATCCTTGGGATTATATAACTTTACCTTTTGAAGTAGCTCGAATAGCCAGAAGGAATATTTTTGTTTGGATATTTGCATTGTTTTCTTTTCACCATTTTCCAGTTTTTTTAAAATTATGCTTCCACGGTTTTTAATGGTGTAACAAAGAGGGAGGCGCGGGTACGATACCTTTTATTGGACCAACAATAGTGCGATATGTTCCAGCTTTCCAACCTCTCAGGGTCCTTCATGGGGTACCCTAATCAAAAGGCAAAAACGATTCGGTCTGCAGCTTTGTCACAAAAGAGGCCCGACGATGTACAAACCGTACAAAGTTTACTGTGGGCGGCTTTGACAAGGCCCGACGAATTATTACGGCAGCCATCCAAGCTCCTTTAAAAAAAATAAGTATGGAAGTGGGGCTAACCAGAGCTGACCCCCCTATTAATTTTCAGCTCATGGGGACCCCTGCTTCCTGATACAGACCTCCATATGGGGTGCCGGTATCTTCCTGGAGTTAAACTAAGCTCCCGGTCGCGTTTTGCTAATAGGAAACCGCACGATATGAATCACGCTTCCCTATTGGCCGGCGTGAGGCTTTAGCTTGAAAAGCGCCATTCCGTGATCCCTCAGCGGCCACAAAGGCGGCCACTGGCGCCACCTATTGAGGTAATAACTTCGGCATCGGGGGGTTTCCACGGAACTAAATGATGGGTTCAGCTCCGGATACCCCCCTGCTTCCACCTGTCACTTTGATGGCTTCTTTTAAGTTAGAAATCATGTCAGAAAGCTCTGAAACATTCACGGCGCCTTCACTCTTTACTTCTCTTGCGTGTTTCCCCGGATTCTGCTCTGTATATGAAAGACCCCCCACTTACAGCAGCAGGGAATTAACCCTTTCACATGTCCCAGCGACGGCCCGGAGTTGACACCCACATGATATGTGGGCTTCAGGATGGCGTGGCGAGTCACGGTGCAGACACGTGGCATCCTATGTGGATCTGAGCCACACAGTCTTGCCATCGAGCAAAACTGAAGGGTTTAAATTTTAAATGATCATTGGGAGACGGCGGAGTTTCGACGTGACACTGATAGCCATTTTATTGTCTTGGTTTGTGGGTGGGATTGTACATTTTCGTGCAATGGAACGACCCTCATTCTTCTTTTTGCGCGCATAAATTCCTCCGCACAGAGACGTCCATACGTTCCACGTGTGGAATTAGTCATGATCTGAATGCCCCCAGCATGATCTGAACCGCTTTAATACTGATCCCTGAGATACTTACCTCCGTAGTGCTGCCGGTAACCTCTCTCAGGTTAAAACTCCCGCTCCTCGTAGCCAATAGGAAGGCCGCCAGGGATGACGTCACAGCTTTTTCCCCCCCCCCCTCATTGGGAAAATCGATGGCTTTAAATCTGCCATTTATATAGATCCACACAGCCCAGCCATAGCTGCTTAATCTGCAGAGGGACCTGAAAACCCTTATCGTAGGAATGTATATCGGAAAGCAGGTGTCCCGTGCGGAAATTAACCGCGGTGGAGCTTGGGTGGCCACCTGCTTCAATCTGTACCTCTAAAAAGAAAAACGAGGCCAGGATTGCGGCTTTCACATTACTTCTTCCCTTTTTTATATTTTGGCAGGGAAAAAACAAAAAATCTTTCCGTAAAGAAATACATTGTGGATATTGGGGGGGTACGACACGTCGCCTCCGGAGGCCCTCTAGGACGGAGAATAGAAGCAAAAAACAACAGAAGGTCATTAACGGGTGAAAAGGTGGAATGAATGAGAGGAGAAAAATGAATGCAGCAGATGGAGACTGACCAGCCAAAAATTGAAGACGCCGACATGAACTCGCATGTTGTGAGGAACCTGCGTGGGGGTCTACAGTTTTCCTGTTTGTCAGCCGCTGAGAGGGGTTCAGTTCCATTCAGCGGAATGGGGCAAATGTCCTTTCCCTGGCTCAGGCCGGCTTGGCGCAATTAGGGTTTTTATGGGGATTTGTGTAAGATGTTGCAAATTGTTCACCTGCACCGTTTGTGTCAGCGGGAGTATCGTGTGAGCGGTGTGTGTTACAATCATGGACACAAGTTATAATATCACCGCACACCTGCACAAGCAGCCAAAAACAAAAAGCACAAAAAACACACCTGCACAGACCCACAACAGTGCAAATAGACCTCACAAGCCTCTTAACCACCCGACCGCACCACAGCCCCCCAACGCGCGCTTGCACCCGCCTCGCTCGACCCCTTGCCCCTCCTGCTGAGAACTACCCTCTCCCTCCCACCGGCAACAGTTGGCCCCCAAGTCGCCCCTTCGCCGCCGGTCTCTCAGTCCCCCTGCCTATCCTCGCCCCGCCTCTCACCCCTCTCCACCATCCCCCCCCCAAGGTCCAACCGCATACGCACGCCCCGGTCCTTCTCCGCGACGTAGATGTGACCCAGGTTTTGTGTGAGGCGGAGATGTGTGAGATGTGTGAAGCGGGATAATGTGTGTGCGGTTGTGTTCCATAGGGACACAAGTTATAAGATCACACCGCACTACCTGCAACCTTTTTTGTGTGAGCGGGAGATGTGTGAGCGGTGTGTTACAATTAGGGACACAAGTTTTAAGCTCACTGCCAATCACTGCACTGGTTTATTTAACACAGAGGAATCTTTCCCCCCGCTGTTGGTAGTGCAATTCTGGCCCTCACTCGTTATGACATCTGCTGGTGGCGGCAATTTCATGTTGTTTTTTTTCTACCCTGTGCTAATAGAATCTTTGACACTCCCCACATCAGCTTAGTGATGTTTATATGGGAGAGTTACATGGAGGAATGGAGCAGTTATATCTGGAGTGTTATATGGAGGAATAGGAGGAGGTATGGGAGCGGTTATATGGGGTACATAGTGAGAAGTTATGGGGGAGGTTATAATGGAGCAATAGAGCCTTATAGGGGGCAGTTATATGGGTATAGGAGGTGTTATAGAGAAACGGTTAAATGGGGCAGTAGGAGGAGTATAGGGATCGTTATATAGGGTATAGGTAGGCGGTATGGGGAAAGGTTTATAATGGGAGCAATCTTATGTAAGAGCCCATGCTGAGGTACACTCAAGGAGACCATTTTTGGGAAACTTAAACCGGGCTTTTTTCATCCTGTCACTGTAACATCTTTAAGGCAATATACATCAGATGTACAAAGAAACAAAACGCTACAGTATCCTTTGTACTGTTCCTGCTGTTCCGTTCACCCCTGGACGAGAGGTCTGATCCCCTGGTGTCTTCCATATCGCACACTTGTCTGATTACCAGGTGGATACTGGTTAATTGTCTAGATGCAATTAACCGTTCCCTTTCCCTGCTGGATTTCCTCACCCACTAGAGGCTTATATGCAGCCTTATTTAAAACAGGATAATTCCGTGTTCGAGGAGAGTTATAGGGCGAGCATTTAAATGGGGCAATAGGAGAGTTATAGGGAGCGTTATATGGCTATGGGGCAATAGGAGGAGTTATAGGGAGCGGTTATATGGTGTATAGTGATGAGTTACAGGGATCAGTTAAATGGGGCAATGGAGGAGTTATAGGGAGCGGTTATATGGGGCAAATAGGAGGAGTTACAGGGAGGCGTTATATGGGGTAATAGGAGGGTATAGGAGGCGGATTCTATGGGGTAATAGAGGAGTTTAGGAATGGTTTATATGGAGTAATAGGAGGAGTTATAGGAGAGTTTATATGGGGTAATAGGAGGATTATAGGGAGAGCGGTTATATGGGGTAATAGGAGGAGGTATAGGGACGTTACACTCGGGTAATAGGAGGAGTTATAGGGAGGGGTTTATAGGAGTATAGAGGAGTTATAGGAGGCTGGTTATATGGGGTAATAGAGGAGTTATAGGGAGGCGTTTATGGAGTCATAGGAAGAGTTTAGGGAGAGGTTAATATATGGGGTAATAGGGGAGTTATAGGGAGCGATATATGGGGTAATAGGAGGAGTTATATGGGTATAGGAGGGTTATAGGAGCGTATATAGGGTAATAGGAGAGTTATGGGAGCGGTTTATATGGGGTAATTAGTGAGGAAGTTTCTAGGGTAGCGGTTATATAGGGTAATAGAGGAGTTATAGTGAGCGGTATATGGGTAAGTAGGAGGAGTTATAGGGAGAGGTTTATAATAGGGGTAATATGAGTGTATAGGGACCGCCGGTTATATGGGGTTAATAGGAGACGAGTTATAGGAAGGTTATATATCTATATGTATTATATGTAGGTATATGTCGCACCCCCAAATATGTCGCACCCTTGCTGCCAGCCTTTAATGTACAGCGTTTGGAGATAAAAGGCGGGTGTGCCATCATGTTTCTCCCCGACTCACTGGTCCACCACCGTGCCAAACCCGATAACCTAAACATAATATGCAGGGCCAATTGAGTATGGCGCAATGTGGTGTCTGGAGATAACTTCTGTTGTATATTTTATATTGACGTTACAGTTAATGTATCAGACGACATGAAATCCTCGCACGAGCTAAATACAAAAGAAAGAGAGTCAGCTATCTCATCTCCGTGCCGGATATATCCTCTTGACTTCAGTGCAAGAGCCACTCTGTGGAGCATATTTACTTGGGACATTGTCCCTCCGGGCGGGGAGAGATGTGCGAAATGGATTTGCCCGTCGGGATTGCCCCCTGGGAGATCGCCGCATCCTGGCCCTGATTTACGGCACTTTCTCTGATTTGAACATGAAAAGTCAATATCGATTTCCCTTCCCAGCCACAGCCTTCACCTTGCTAAGGAGCTGTTTTTCATAATTGGAAGTGGCTGTCGGCCGGAGCTGTGGGCCCTCGCCAGCGCACAACACACTTTTCAGATCTGTCTGCTAAACCGGCCATTTCTCTTCCCCCGGCTATTGAATTTTTAAATGCGGATCAAAGGAAAATCATCCAATCATCAAATCGAAGGGGGGGTTGGGGGGGGGGGGTGTGGTCTGTGGTGTCTAATCCCAGGGCCCGCGGGGCTTTCATCATCCGTTTTAGTGGCGGAGAACGTGAGAAATATCGCTGTACACATTTAGAGGCGGCCGCGCCCACCCTTAATCACTGTCCGTTGATTAGAAGGGACAAGCATCGGGAGATATATATTATAGATCAGCATGTCCAGTCGCTCTCACATACCTCCGCTTATCCCGGGACGCGTACGCTTCGGCAGGTGCTCGCTGAAGTGGTGTAAAAACTGTGCGTGATTAGATCTAAAAAAGACTATTTGGGGCAGAGCGCTTCGCCGGGGTCATTGGGCGTGGGGCAGATACGTTTGTTTTACAATATTTATTCACGTGCAAATAAAGCTAAAAGACGAGAAGCCTTTTCCAAAATTAACATAAAAATAAACGATGGCAAGTGGAAATGTGTGCTCTGGGTGTGTAAGTAAGGGTGGACGCAGTTCCAGTATTGAACCTACTGTCCTGTATATGGAACCCCTTGTTCATAGAAAATGAGAGGTAATCTGGACATGTATGTGCATACTGTATTACCTCCTGGGGCGGTGTATTGCATACTGGTATTACCTCTCGGGGCGTTTATACTGGGTTGACAGATGCAACTGCCTGTTGTGAACCGGCCTTGCCCAATGAAATCCTCGCGGCCACGACATCACTAGATGGTTCATGAGCAGGCTGTAATTGCTCCTTCGGATTAGCACAGCGGGTTCCTGCGTTGAATGGGACTCCCTGTTGTGAATCCTACCTACCGGGTTCCACCTATCTGTAAGAGGCGTGCATAAGAGAGAGACTGAATCATTCACTCTCCCTTCGTGCCTCTATGGCGAATCCGGGCTTTAATTTAATTTTCAATATACATTTTGTAGCAGGGGGTCTCCCCCCCGAGCTAACTGGCATGATTTCAAGTCCGGTGATCCCTGCTTCATGAATTCCGGCCGCGTTATTGGGTGCCGGTATCCCATCGCCATGTTTAAAGAAGTCCCATTGTCACAGAGTGATACCCGGCACCCTGTAACTGGGGTCTGTAACTCAGACAAGGCATGTGGGTCCCCGGACCTGAAATCAATGCGATAGCGTCGAGACCCCCTGCTACAATATATTTATCAAGAATAAAATAAAAGAGGCTTCATTAGCCTTAGGGGCGGCTAACCACTATGTCAATGAAGGGGTTAATTCCAACTACCTGTTTATTATGTTGAGGGGGTGAGGGAAAAGGGGTAGTTGCCCCAGGGTGGGTGGTTATAGGCCTACCGGATGTTGTGTTTGGGGGGAGGAGAAACCCCTTCTATTACCTTAGTGGTAGTACTGCTATGGTAATGAAAGGGTTTAACCCTCCCACTACCAACCCTAGAGGCCTAATCACCCACCCTGGGGCAACTACCACCTGCTTCATCACACCCCCTCCTGCCCCCAATAGACATATCAATCAATAATTGAACAACCTCCCCCCCTCCACCAACACATACTGGTACCCGAATGTACCAAATCCTACTATCCATATATGGAAAATAGCGTCATTGCCCATTAAAAAAAAAACAAAAAAAAGAGCAAAAAAACTTAAACCAGAACTTTCTCAGCCAAGCATATGACATTAAAGTTCTACTTACCCCTTCAGGATGAAGGTCGTCCTCGTCCTTCCATCTCGCCTCTTTTTCATTCAGGGGCACCAACAGTGTAAAATACAAAAACAACAAACTAACTACACTGGCCACCTTAATTACCTTGTTAAACCTACTTATTAACCCCCTCCTGCTACCTGCCACCCGGGAGGCCTTACCACCCTCCTGGGGCAACAACCCCACCTCCGCTAGGACCCATTGATTGGGCACAGTGGCACAGCCACATGCCCTTTGGGCATGGCTGTGCCACTATGGCATGAATGTGCAGCTGCAAATAAACAAAAACAGCACAAAATAAAAAGTAATTAAATTTAAAAAAAAATGCCCATAAACGCAATTGATTGGCCATGTGGTACAACTATACCCTATGGCATGGGTTGCCACGAAGGCCGTCATGTGCAAACTGCAAATTAAATAAAACCTCACCCGAATAAAAAAAAAAAAGACATGCAATAAAAAATTCAAAAATGCCCATCAAACCAATTGATTGGCACAATGCCACACCATACCCGATGGGCATGGTGTTGACACTATGGCAGTCACTGGCCACCTGCAAATAAAAAAAAAAAACATCAGCAATTAAGACTTACATGTGAATTTAAAAAAATTTTGCAATGCAACCTAAAAAAAAATACACAATGAAATATTAAAGCACAATCCATGTGTTTTACTTTTGATGTCTTCACCCTCAGCATCCACAGCAACAGCAGCACTCTTTGGTCCACGACGCCATGCTCTCAACAGCTGATGGTCCTCAGGTAAGCTCCTTTCTTGTTTCTTTCTTCTTTGATCGTTCATCTGTATTTTGTAATCCACTTGGGGCCGATGTGTTCTCGTTCGCTCTTGGCATCAAATGAGACAGACGGCCTGATATAAAGCCTGTGACGTCACATTTGAGTGTCAAATGGTACACAGTCCAGATCCGTTGGCTTAAGTACCATGTGACAGTATTTTATTTTATTTTAAGGGATGACATCATCTTAAAAGTACCATGTCACATCCTTTAAAAACATGGCTGCCATCACATATACTCACCAATCGTTAGTGAGAAGTCGCTGTGAATGCACCACATGTACTGTTTTCCCCAATCCGATGGTTGGAGTTACTGTGACAGCTTGCATTGTTTTTAACAGGATGTGATATCATCTTAAAGGGAAATTGTCCATCCTTTAAAAAAATGGCTGCCATCACATGGTTACTTATCAACCGGATTGTGTGATGATATCCACATGTACGCTCAAATCCAATTGGTTGAAGTACCATGTGATGGCATCCATTTTTTTTAACGATGTGACATCATCCGTTTAAGATTCACATTCCGTTTAAAAAAAATGGCTGCCATCACCTGTACTTCAACCAATCGATTGGGGTGTACCATGTGATGTCCTCATCATGGTATATCTCACAATCTATTGGTTGTAGTACCATGTGATGGCCGCCATTTTTTTTAAGGATGTGATGTACCTCCCTTTAAGATGACGTACAACAACCGTTAGAAGAAAACCAAAGAACCCTGCTCACATGGTACAACCAGCCAATTGGATTGGGGTGTACCATCTGGCACTCAATGTAACGCTCACACTTATATACGGTCTGCCCCGTCTCATTTGACCCTAAGAATCCGATGGTATCCACATCCCCCCATTTCTTACAATTACAGATTAGATAACGAAGAACGAAGAAGATGGCTGTTACCACCGACCATATTTTTAAGAGAATTGCGTCGAGGAGGAAGAGGTTTGCTGGCTGTATTCGGATTCATAAGTGGGGAAGATGTCACAAAGTAAAAAACTTGACTGTATTATTTTTTTCATCGTTTTTTTATTATTCGTGGTTTTTTTTATTGCGTATTTTTTTATTTATTCTTGGTTTTCCTTATCTGTTTTTTGTTTCTTGCTTTGTTTAAAAATTGTTTTTTTTTGGGGGGTGATTGGTTTGTTTAATTGTGTATTTTTGGTGACTTTTTTTTTATTATTGCTTTCTATTTTGATGACATTTATTTATTTATTTATTGAAAAAATGGCTTCTTGTTTTTGGTCCTTGTTTTTTTTTTTTTTTTTTTTTTTAGATTGGCCCATTCACTGCCATGGTGGGCAATCATGCCCATATATATGTGCATATTGTATCACTTTGGGCCAATTAATGGGTAGAGGGTGGGTTGGTTGCCCCGGGGAAGTGGTTAGGCCGTCCCTGTGGGTAGCTGGGATGGGTGGTTAACCCCTTAATTACTCCTACCACTCTAAACCCGGTTACTAACGCGAAGGGGATAAGTGTTTTCGTGCCATTAGTTTTGTTTTTGTGATGTGTACTGTTGCTGCCCGGAGGATATGGGCACGGAGGGACGGTGATGAGAACGGCTTCATCCTAGCAGGGTAATATAAGACTTTATTTACTTTTGCTGGATGATAAAACTGTTTTAGTTTTAATGGGGAAGATGAGTTATTATCCAATCTGATAATGTAATTGTGCCCATTACTGTAAGTAATGTTTTGGGGGGGGGGTGGGGGGTGGTTTGGGGGGTAGATGTGGTCCCATTCATTGCCATTGGGGTTTCTTGGCTCTCATGAGGGCATAGGTCCACACTGGCAATAATGGGGTGTATTGTTTAGTACTGTGTTTGTATGTTATTGTGGGTAGTCGTGGGTTGGGTGAAGTGGTATTTGGGTCCCACGGTGGAATGTTTATGCTGTCGGGTGGGTAAGTGGGAGTCGTAATAACGCATGCATTATTACCATAGCTATAGTAACAGCTAAGGTAATGAGGGGTTAACTCCTCGCCAAACCCCCCCCCCACAAGGTCTTAACACCCCTCATGGGCCAAATACCGACCCACCCCCGCTACCCACAATAAACGGCGAGCACTGTTATGGTAATCCTTGTCATTGCCTTAGCGTTAGCCGCTAGGGGAATGAAGCTAGCCTGTAAATTTATTTTTATTGCAGTGATCAAGCCGGAGGTCTCCGGAGCTGCTATTATATGTGACAGTATCTTCCCGGCTCGGTAATCTCCGGCTCCATCCGTACCCTACTAGTACTAATAAACAAATATTATTTCTAAATCCTACTTCCAAAAAATCCCATCGATATGAGATTGTATAGTTTGCTAGTTTCCCAACCCCCGATCAGATTATCGGGCTACAGAATAGTGTGATCTTATAAAAATGGTGATCTGGCGCTCTTGTCAGCTCCCGCTCCTTTGTGTTTGGGCGCCGGGCGGCGGTACGCTCGGAAAATGGCACTCTCTCCCAACACGATTTGGCAGTTCTCATCATTTTTCTGAATATGCAAACTGGCCAAATCGTTTGGGAACTGCTCAAAACGTCTCGATAGGTTTAGTTAATGAAGCTACTCAGAATAGGACCCCTAGTGTCCTGTAATATTGACGCTGTGACGGATACACAGCGTAGTATCTGTAATATTGCACGCGCTGTGACAGGATACCAGCGTAGTATCTTGTAATATCAGCACTCGTGACAGGATGACACAGCGTAGTATCTAAATTGGGCAAGGCGCTGTGACAGGATACACAGCGTAGTATCTGTAATATTGCAGCGCTTGTGACAGGAATACACTAGTTAGCTTATTATCTGTAATAATTGTCACGCGGCTGTGACAGGATCCACAGCGAGTATCTGTAATATTGGAGCGCTGTGACAGATACCATCGTATTAGTATCTGTAATATTGTCAGCGCTGTGGCAGGATACACACGTAGTGTCTGTAATTTCACGCTTGTGACAGGATCACAGCGTAGTTTCTGTATATTGTCAGCCTGTGATCAGGATACACAAGCGTAGTATCTGGAATATTGGTCAAAGCGCGTGACGGATACACAGACGTAGTACCTGTAATATTGCAGCGCTGTGACAGGATTCACAGCGAGTATCTGTAATATTGCAGCGCTGTGGCAAGGATCACAGCGAGTATCTGTATATTGCAGCTCTTGGCAGAGATACACATCGTATTATCTGTAATATTGGCATCGCTGTGACCGGGATACCAGCGTATTATCTGTATATTGGCCATGCGTGCCTGTGACAGGATACACCAGCGTAAGTGTCTGTCATAATTGTGCGCTGGTGACAGGATACACAGCGTAGTTCTGATAATATTGTGTTGCAGCGCTGTGACAGATACACCGCGTAGTATCTGTAATATTGCAGCGCTGTGGCAGGATACACAGCGTAGTATCTGTAATATTGCAGAGCGCTGTGACGATGATAAACATCGTAGTACTGTAATATTGCGGGCAGCGCTGTGACAGGATACACAGCTTAGTACGTGTACATATTGCAGGCGCTGTTACAGGATACATTCAGCGTAGTGTCTTCATATTGCAGCGCTGTGACAGGAGACCAGCGTGTATCTGTAGATTGCAGCGCTGTGACAGGATGCACATCCCTCACACGCATATCTGTAGTTTTTTTTAATATTGGCAGCACTCTGTGACAGTACACAGCGTAGTATCTAATTTGCAAAGGCGCTGTGACAGGATACACAGCGTATATCTGTTAATATTTCTTGCAGCGCTGTGACAATGATACACAGCGTAGTAATCTGTAATATTGCCAGCGCTGTGACAGGATGCGCACAGCGTAAAGTATCGAATAATTGCAGCGGCGGGTACAGATACACAGCGTAGTATCTGTATATATTGCAAGCAGCTGTGACAGATACACAGCGTAGTGTCCTGAATATTTCAAATCGCTGGAACAGATCCCAGCGTAGGCTCTGTAATATTGCAAGCGCTGGTGACGGATACACAGCGTAGTGTACTGTAATATTGTAGCGTTCTGTACAGGATGCACAGCGCAGTATCTTTAATATGGCAGCGCTGTGACAGGATGCAGCAGCGTAGTATCTGTAATAATTGCAAGCGCGTTGCAGGATCACGCGTAGTTCGGTAATATTGGCAGCGCTGTGGCAGGTACACAGCGTAGTGTCTGTACTATTGGCGCGCTGTGACAGGGATACACACGTAGTATCTGTAATATTGCAGCGCTGTTAACAGGACAGATTATCGTCAGGTTGTTTAAGAGGGCAACAGCCAAAATACTGTCAGAAACTCACACGACACCTGAGAGATCCGCAGGAGAATTGGCCTTAGGACGTTGTTTTCTTTCCTCGGAGGGCGTGAGATTTTGGGAACGGCTGAAAACTGGACACAGATGAAGGCAGCAGAACCGGACCATTTATTGTGGGCACTCACAAATGCACAGGGAGTGTGAGCATGATATCCTCCCAACTGAGGGCCGCTGCTGACCCCGGCTTGTATCCTCCGCCAGGCCTTCCATCTTATCCTTTATGGGCGAGTTTTCAGTCTGAAACAACAAAGAACTCTTCAGATAGGGGAAAAGTTTTAGCCCGAAATCTAAATATCATACTTCTCCAATGTGTGGTGTAATAGGTCCGTCAGCCGGCCACACCGCGCCAATCACTGGAGAGGCGCCACAACCAATAAAGAAGTCTTATGCTTTCCAGGCCCCGCGACAGAGGGTTAAATGGTCGGTTAGCACATTACAGTTAGCAATTTTACGTCGTCTGCGCGTCTTCAGAAAACACATTTGAAAGTTCTAACAATTATTAAAGGCAGGAACATGAAGTCTCGGATTTTTTCACGTTATGCTGTCAACTAATGGAACTGAAGCCCCGTTGATGATGTCTCTGAATGGAACAGAAGTCCCTTGATGTCACCGTGAGATGTCGCTAATGTAACTCGAGGAAGTCCCTGTATTGTCACAGTGACGATGACACTAACACAGGAAGTCTCGGTGTTGTCACGGTGATGCTGGTCACTAATGGAATGCAGGAGCCCGCGGATGATGTCTCTAATGTAACAGGAAGTCCCTTTGGTCGTCCGGTTAGGATGTCATCTAATGATAATCGAGGTCCGGTGTTGTCATGGCGGATGGACACTTCTCAGGTTATGCCAGACATCAGTGTTATTGTCACAGAACTGCCAGCTCTCCCCAGGTGACAGGAAGATGCCGATGTCACAGAATACCCAGCAGCAGTGATACCTGTACTCATGGGCACCTGCCTGACTCTGTGGACCCGTCGCTGATAAAGAAACCCCTCTACATGGTGTACTCTTATTTGAATCTCCCCGTCTATTCAAATTGGCGGTGGCTGTGTGTGTGTGGGAGGAAGCATTGAAGGCTCCTGGGCTGTGTGTGTGTGTGGGCGTCATTACAGGCCTCTGGCTGGCTGTGTGTGTGTTTGTGTGTGTGTTGTGGTGTGTGTGGTGTGTGCGAGCAGTTACAGGCTCCTGGCTGGCTGTGTGTGGTGTGAGGGAGGAGCATTGAAGGCTCTGGCAGTGTGGGTGTGTGTGTGTGTGTGTGTGTTGTTTGTGTGTGTTTGTGTGGTGGTGTGTGTGTGTTTGTGTGTGTGTTGTTTGTGTGTGTGTGCATTAAAGGCTCCTACCCGGCTCCTGGCTGGCTGTGTGGGTGTGGGGGAGGAGGCATTTCATGCTCCTGGGAGTGTGTGGGGTGATGTGTGTGTGTGTGTGTGTGTTTGTGTGTTGTGTGTGTGTGTGATGTGGTGTGTGTGTGTGTGTGTGTGTTGTGTGTGTGTTGGTGTTTGTGTGTGGTGTGTGTGGTGTGTGTGTGTGTGTCTTCCTCACCGTTCTCCTGGCACTGGTCCTACTGTAAGATTGGCCCACCTCCCTGGGGATTTAAATCTTATAGCTTGGTTACCCAGGTGCTGGTGTGCAAGGCACATTATGCCTTAATCCGTCTCTCCCTCTCCCATCCCGCCGCTGCATGCCATCCCATCGGCGGGGTGACGGAATTATCACGGGTTTCACCTGCTGTACCCAGGCACTCTGTAGCCCAGCTAAGCCAGCAGCAAAGAAGCATGGTCTCAAATGTCCAGAGACCTGGTGCCCAGCAAATCTAACAGAGATACCTGGGCCCTCTGCAGAGCCTGTATACACTATTTATACACCACACAGTCAGCTCGACTCAGGTCATTGGTATACTTGCCCGGTAGATACAGAGAAAGTAAGTCTGCTGGCAAAATCATCGGGATCTTGGAAAGTGTCACTTGATATAATAAGTGCCTCATCCTTTCTATGCTCCACCATGATCTTCACAAAGGTCAGAGATCCCGTGTCTGCAGCAGGCAACCTCTTCCCGCTCATCAAAATCTTTCCCCCTCTCTCTCGACGCTTTCCCCCCTCTCTCTCCTCTCTCCCACTCTCCTCTATCTCTCTCTTCCCCCTCTCTCTCTCTTCCCCCCTCTCTCTCTCCCTCCCCCTCTCTCTTCCACTTTCTCCGCTCTACTCCCCCTCCTCTCCACCCCCCCCTCTCGTTCCCTCCCTGTCTCTCTCCGCTCTCCTGCACCTCTCCCTGTCTCATCTCACACCCTCCCCTCCTCTCTCTATCTCTCCACCTCCCCCTCTCTTTCCCTCCCCCTTTCCCCTCTCGTCTCTCCCCCATCTCCTCTCTCTCCCCCTTCCTGTCTCCATCTCCCCCTTCCTCTTTCTCGCCACCGGGGTCACTCTATCTCCACCTCCCTCTCTCTTTCTCTTTCTGCCCCCCCTCTCTCTTTCTTCCTCTTTCTGCTTTACTCGCCCCCCTCTCTTTCTCCTCCTCCCCCTCATCCCCTCCCTCCCTATCCCTTCTCCTTCTCCTCCACTCTCCTTAATACCTTTTAACATATCAATCATATAAGATTGTCTTGTTCATAAGCCTGTATATACAGTGCAGGAGAGGTCGCTCACTTAGTATGTGTCTGGAATCCAGGCTGGGGGCATTCCGTCCCAGTGTCCACACACACAGTGATAGTAAAACAGGACAGCACGCCAAAGCCAAAAAGGGGGTGGTGTTTTATTGTTTCAAACATTCGTCTTTCTAAAAGGGTCTGCGGCATATCCAATAGTTTGTCCAATTGCCTGTGTGCTCTGAAACGTGAGCGGTGATAGCAGTGGAAAAATAAATGTTATAATACACAAGCTACTTTTCCATTCTAGCTTTAAACCTTTCTCAAGACGTTCTGGTAGAACAAAACGTAGATAGCCTCTTAAAACACTGAATTTTTCTCACTGAAAACCTGTGAGGGCCTGACTTGCTCTTTTAACTGGTTGTATAACGATTCTGGTAGTGTTTTCTCCCAGTAGAACTCAGTTGTCTCACACTTACAGTTCATGTGCGAGTTTACGCGGCGATTTACATTGAATTTTATAGGCACATCCCGCCCTGAAGAGCTTACATTCTAATATTGTGGTGCTGAGGCACAGGGCCATCGCTGTGTGTTTGTTAAACGGTTCACATTTTTTGTAGTGGTTTAATGTGCAAGTATAGCTCACGGTTACTGGCGTTCGTAGATAATGTTATCGCTCCTGGTTACAAGAGAAGGCAGCGTCTCATAACCAACGCACGTTTCTTTTCTTTCAGAGCAAACGAGTATGAAAGTGCATTAGAGCAAGGACCCACTGATAACGGATTCACCGTACAAAGCTAAGTAAGTCATCTCTCGCCTGATTTCACAGTTACATGTAGAGCACACGGGATTACTGGTATGAAGACTGGGCTATATTGACATTAACATCGATTTTTTTTTTCATTTTGGGTGTCAACGAAACCAGAATCCTTGTTGTCATAACTTCACTACCCAGAACCTAAGTGTGCAGCTTAAAGCCGCAATCCTTCTTTCCTATTTTTATGGTTACAGGATTGAGGTTTCCAGAGGTGAACTGGGTTCATTTCGACTCCGGGGAACCCCCTGCTTCCCGAGATACTTTCCTCTCGCAGGGGGTGCTGTCTAGCTGAGCTGTGTGGGCTTGGAAATGGCAGATTTAAAAGCTTCCGCATCAGACTGGCCAATAGGAAGCCGTGATATCATCTCTTGGTCTTCCTATTGGTCGCGCTGTGACCGGTACATTTAAACCTGCAAGCTGTCACCGGAGAGCAGGGAGCTGAATTCAACGCAGAAGTTTAGCTCCGGAAACCCCCTGCTTCCGTCTATTTGTTTGCTGCTTTTATATCGGCGTATGACATGTGACAATGACACAGATGTGAGGACCTGTTGGTGACACGCATGGTGTTTCTTTCTGTAATATCCAAAAGAAAATGTGCCCCAAACTTTCCGCTCTTGCCAATGGCTCAGAACCCGACATTCACGTCACAGAACATCTGTACTTGGCAGTGGAAAGTTGGATTTTAAAGGTCATTCTGTGATCTCAGACAGATGCCTGGAGATTCTTAAATGACTTTGTCACTCCGCCAGGTCTGGCAAGGAAATTCCAGCGAGCCGCTGCTCTTGACACTGGCCGTGCGAGTCACACAAATTGTTATTTTACCCGGTTTTTTAAACGGTAAAACTTTTCCAGTTCCGTCGAAACAATGTCGGCTATAATTAGACCTGTAAAATACAGTATTCACGCGCTTTTCACTTTTTGGTATAGAGAAATAGTGATAATTCAAGGCTCATATCACAATTGCAATCTCCTGTATAGTCGGGAGAGTTGTCTGTCTGATCCGCTCTGTGTTGGCACCTTTTAAGATACCGTAACCACATTGCGCATGATAGTTCCGAGATCGAGGAGCAGGTTTGGTGTCGATTTTTGGATACAATTGGTATCGACTTCTATTGTTAAATCTATGAGTTTATTACACGTTCTCTAAGATGTTAGCTGCGGTGTTTGTACCTGGCCAGGCTATGTATCTGGTGACATTATAATGCACATAGCCTGGTGGCAGATAAGGAGAGTCAGGAATTAGCTTGAAGTTTACGCACAAGAGGAGTGGAGGAAGTCAGTTGGCCGCGTGAGGAGAAAGTAAACCGATGGGGGAGGGGAGAGAGGCGGAGAGAATTGGGGACATTTTAAGGTATTAAAGGAAAGTGATGGGAGAGATATGAAAGGGGGGGGGGTGGAGGAGAGGTAGGGCGTGAGTGAGGAAAGGGTCGTGCGGGGAGGGGTGAGGTTGGTTTCTTGAATTCCAGAGCAAAGCCAGGTACTTTCAGTTGGTATTAATACCCTGGTAGCTGCTTCCCAGCGCTGGAGAACATTGAGGAGTCCGATTCATTTGAATGCACTGATATCTACCCAGCCCTGGGAAGCCATTCACAGCACATTGAATAGGGGCCTGAGCTTGAAATCTTTTGATTCAACATACAGAGATGGTTTTGGGCAAATTCTCCCTATACTGTACAAAAGGTGTTTTAGGGTTACATCTGGCTCGGCCAGTTAAGCAGAGAGGATCTCCGCCCGGAAGGAATCCTTTAGGAAATAATCTCTCTGTGCGAGAGGAGACGTGTACACTCCACACACCCAAGCCGAGGAGCAGAGATGCCTGAGCGAGAGGAGACGGTGTACCACACACACACAGGCCGAGGAACAGAGAACCTGTGCGAGAGGAGACGGTGTACACACACACACGGGGCCGAGGAGCAGAGAGCCTGTGCGAGAGGAGGACGGTTGTACACACACACACACGGCCGCTGAGACGAGACGCCTGTCGAGAGGAAACGGTTACACACACACACACACGGGCCGAGAGAGGCAGAGAAGCTGTGCAGAGGAAGACAGTGTACACACACCACAACACCGGCCGCGAACAGAGTCTGCGAGAGGAGACGGTGTACACACACACACAACTGCGCGGAAACGATAAGTCCTGTGCGAGAGGAGACGGATGAACACAACACGCACATCGAGCCTGCGCTGTCATTTAAACGAGATAGCTGTGCGTAGAGGAGCACGTAGCATCACGACACACCACCGATCGGGAGCGAGAAGCCTGTGACAGAGGCACGATGTACGTACACACACAAGCCGCGTTTGTTGCGCGCAGGCGGATAGCAGTATGACGCCTGTGCGAGAGGAGACGTGTACACACACACGGCCGCGGAGCTAGACGACCCTGTTGCGAGAAGGGATGACAGTCTGTATTACATCACAGGCTGCGGCAGGGGCGCAGAGAAGCCTGTTGTCGAGAGGATACGTTGACACACACACACCCCAGACAGGCGCGAGCAGAGAGCGTCTGTGGCGAAGATGAGGAACGGTGTACCCACACACACCAGGCCCAGAGCAGGACGCTGTGTGTCGAGAAGGAGCTTGTGTTAACACACACACGGGCCAGCGGAGTCGGAACGACGCACGTGGCTGTGAGGAGAGCATGGTGTACACACCACCCGGTGCGGCGAACAGGGCATGTCGAACGCGTCCAACAAAGGAGGACAAACGCTGTGCGTGAAGAGGAGACGTGTGACAACACAACAGGACTGCCGGAAGAAGCAGAGAAGCCTGTGCGAGAGGAGACGGTGTAGCACACAACACATGTGGCGGAGCAGATAAAGCCGTGCGAGAGGAGACGGTGTACAACACAGCACCACACACACACCCAGGCCGCAGAGCGAGACGTCTGTCGGCGAGAGGAGAGACGGTGACACACACCACCTGCACGAAGGACAGAGAAGCATGTGTCGAGAGGAGAGAACGTGATACACACAAACGGCCTCACCCCCCTACTGCGGAGCAGTAGAGAAGCCTGTGCGGAAGGAGACGGTGTGTGTACAACATCACACGGCTCGCGAGCAGAGGAGCCTGTGCGAGATGAGGACGGTGTGACACACGACACGCGCCGTCGAGTCAATAAGCCTGTGATGAGATGGACGTTGTCGTCACACACACACACACCGGGCGGCAGCGGAGCATGAGACGCCTGGGTAGTAGGATACATGGACCAACATCAGCCCGGCGGGTTAGCAAGCGACGCCTGTGCGAGAGACTGGTGTACACACACAGGCCTGCGGATACCAACAAGAACTGTGCGAGTAGGAGGTACGGGTTACACACACACAGAGGCTGCGGAAGCACGCGAAGGCCTCATCGCGAGAATAGGATCGTGTGTACAACACACACACACGGCGCAGAGTCAGAGAGATCCTTGGCGAAAGCATAGGTGTACACACAACAACACGGTAGTCGGACCAAGCGAGAGAAGCCTGTGTGAGAGGAGACGGATGTACACACTTCATAGTGTCCGCGGAATGCATAGAGTCCCCTTCTCTCTTTGCAGCTCTTTTATAGTCTCCTCTCACACCACAGGCGCGCAACTTCTGCCTGTCGATAGGAGAGGTCTTTGTACACACACACACAGTCGCGAGCAGAGTAATGCCTGTGCATATAGTGAGAGTGTACACACCACACAGCCCGATCCGAGGAGCTACGAGAGAGCCGTGCGATAAGGAGGAGGGACGTGTCACACAACACACAGCGGACGCGGAAGCAGAGAAAATCCTGTGACGAGCGGAGTCGGTACAACACAAACAACATCGGCGGGGAAGGCAGAGAAGCCTTGTGCGAGAGGAGACGGTGTAACCCACACACATCACTGCAGCGGAGCGAGAAGAGCCTGTGCGTAGATGACGACGGTGTACCCACACACACAGGTCGGAGCAGAGAAGACCTAGTGCTGAGGGAGAGGTGTATCGCACACACACACCCACGGCCGTGCGCAGGAGACGCCTTGTGCGATAGGAGACAGTGTACACCACACACACACGGCCGCTGCAC
This sequence comes from Ascaphus truei, assembly GCA_036426205.1. Taxonomy (NCBI): domain Eukaryota; kingdom Metazoa; phylum Chordata; class Amphibia; order Anura; family Ascaphidae; genus Ascaphus; species Ascaphus truei. The sequence continues at coordinate 71,433 of WSYH01001924.1, forward strand.
AGGAGAAGCCTTGGCGAGAGGGACGGTCTGTTACACCACAAGGCCGGTAGCAAGAGACGCCCTGTGCGAGAGGAGAGCGAGAGTATACACACACCACACACACAGGCCGCTGAAGCAGGAGAGCCGTTTGCAGAGAGACTGTGTACACACAACACACACAGGCGCGGAGAGCAGAAGCCTGTGCAGAGAGACTGTGTACCAACACACACACAGGCCGCGGAGCAGAGAAGCCTGTGCGAGAGGAGACTGTGTACCACACACACACACGGCCGCGGAGCAGTATAAGCCTGCGAGAGGAGAAACGGTGTACACCACACAGCAGACCCGCGGAGCAGAGAAGCCTGTGGCTAGAGAGTACTGTGTACACAACACCACAAGGCCGGAAGCAGAGAAGCCTGTGTCGAGAGGAGACGGTGTACACACACACAGGCCGGGAGCAGAGAAGCCTGTGCGATAGGAGACAGTGACCACACCACCAGGCCGCGAGCAGAGAAGCCTGTGCGAGAGGAGACGGTGTACACACACACAGGTCGCGGAGCAGAGAAGTCCTGTTGCAGAGGAGACTGTGTACACACACAACACCACAGGGCCGCGAGCAGAGAGCCTGTGCGGAGGAGACGGTTGTACAACACCACACACACGGCCTCGAGCAGAGACGCCTGTGCGATAGAGGACAGACAGTGTACACACACACAACACACAGGCTGTTGAGACGAGAAACTGTGCGAGAGGAGACGGAGTACACACACACACACGGCCGCTGAGACGAGAAGCCTGTGCGAGAGGAGACTGTGTACACACACACACACAGGCCGCGGAGCAGAGAAGCCTGTGCGAGAGGAGACTGTGTACACACACACACAGGCCGGGAGCAGAGACAGCTGGCGAGAGAGATGTGTACACACACACACACAGGCCCGGAGCAGAGACGCCTGTGGCGAGAGGAGACGGTTTACCACACACACAGGCGCGGAGCAGAGAAGCCTGTTCGAGAGGAGACGGAGTACACACACCACACAGGCCCGCGGAGCAGATAGCCTGTGCGACAGGAGACGGTGTACACACACACAGCGCGGAGCAGAGAAGCCTGTGCGAGATGAGAACGGTGTACACACACACACCACACGGCCGCTGAGCAGAGACGCCTGTGCGCTATAGGAGACAGTGTACCACACAACAACACCAGGCCGCTGAGACGAGAAGCCTGTGAGGGACGGTGTACACACAAGCCGGGAGCAGCGAAGCCTGTGCGAGAGGAGACGGTGTACACACACACACGGCCGCTGAGACGAACCTTGTGCGAGAGGAGACGGTGTACACCTCACACGGTCGCTGGCGCGAGAGAGACGCCGTGCGAGAGGAACGGATACATTGCACACACACACACAGGCACGCGGAGCAGAGACGCCGCCTGCGAGGAGAGACGGAGTACACACACACCACACTAGCGCTGAGACGAGAACGCCTGTGCGAGAGACTGTACGAGTAGGCAGAAGCACACGAACACACACACACACGGCCGCTGAAGCAGAGGACGCCTGTGCGATAGGAGACAGTGTAACACACACACACACACAGGCCGCGGAGCAGAGTATCCTTGCTAGAAGAGACGTTGTACACACACCACACGGGCGGAGCATAGAAGCCTGTGCGAGAGAGTAATGTACACACCACACGGGCCCGGAGCAGAGACGCCTGTGCGAGAGGTGGACGGTTTGTACACACACACACACAGCCCGCGGAGCAGAGAACAGCCTGTGCGAGGATGGAGAAGTGTGTACACACACACACAGGCCGAGGACGAGAAGCCTGTGCGAGAGGAGACGGTGTACACACACGCACAGGCCGCGGAGCAGAGACGTCTGTGCGAGAGGAGACGGTGTACACACACACACAGGCCGCGGAGCAGAGAAGCCTGTGCGAGAGGAGACGGTGTACACACACACACACGGGCCGCGGAGCAGAGACGCTTGTGCGAGAGGTGACGGTGTACACACACACACACAGGCCGCGGAGCAGAGAAGCTGTGCGAGAAGAGACGGTGTACACACCACACGGGCCGTGGGGAGCAAGAAGCCGTGCTAGAGGAGGACTGTACCACACACAGGGCACACGGCCGCGGAGCAGAGAGCCTGTGCGAGAGGAGACGGTGTAACACACACACACACAGGCCGCGGAGCAGAGACGCCCTGCGAGAGGAGAGCGTGTGTACACACACACGGCTGCAGAGCAGAGGACTCTGTGCGAGAGGAGACGGTGTAACAACACACCAACGGGCCACGGACAGAGAGTGGCAGGACTGGACGGATTCTCTCGTTAGACACAATGCTTTTGTCAGCTTGGCGTATCTCTTGCATTAGGTGGGATAAAAGGCAGATTGGGCCCAGAATGTAGTATTTACAGTTAGGTCCGGAACTAATTGGACACTGACATAATTGTCTGTACGTCCACCAAAATGTGACAGAAGACAGAAGTAGCCGGGTGAATTCTGAAGTGTATAGGGATATATTGTCTGTTCAGATTCAGCCAAATTCAGCGAAGTTGATTTGACAGCGCTTCACTTTACAGATGGACAATGACCCAAAACATACTGCGAAAGCAACCCAGGAGTTTTTTAAGGCAAAGAAGTGGAATATTCTGCAATGGCCGAGTCAATCACCTGATCTCAACCCGATCGAGCATGCAAGACAAAACTTAAGGCAGAAAGACCCACGAACAAACAACAACTGAAGACAGCTGCAGTAAAGGTATGGCAAAGCATCACAAAGGAGGAAACCCAGCGTTTGGTGATGTCCATGCGTTCCAGACTTCAAGCAGTCATTGCCTGCAAAGGATTCTTGACAAAGTATTAAAAATGAACATTTTATTTATGATTGTGTTAATTTGTCCAATTACATTTGAGCCCCTGAAATAAGGGGGACTGTGTAGGAAAATGGTTGCAATTCCTAAACGTTTCATACAATATTTTTGTTCAACCCTTTGAATTAATGCTGAAAGTCTGCACTTCTATTGCATCTCGGTTGTTTCATTTCAAATCCATTGTGGTGGCGTACAGACAATTATGTCAGTGTCCAATTATTTCCGGACCTAACTGTAAATACTACATTCTGGGCCCAATCTGCTTTATCCCACTAAACTGCAGAGATACGCCAGAGCTGACAAAAAGCATTGTGTCTAACGAGAGAATCCGTCCCAGTCCTGCCACTTCTCTGGTCCGTGGCCCGTGTGTGTGTGTGTACACCGTCTCCTCTCGCACAGACGTCTCTGCTCTGCAGCCGTGGTTTCGTGTGTAAAAAGTATCCTCCAGCTCACGGGCGCTCTGCTCCGCGGGCCTGTGTGTGTGTGTGTACCACCGTCTCCTCTCGCACAGGCGTTCATCTGCTCCGCGGCCCGGTGTTGTGTGGTACACCCGTCCTCCTCTCGCACAGGCTTCTCTGCTCCGCGGCCCGTGTGTGTGTACAACCGTCTCTTCTCGCACAGTTCTCTGTCCGCGCCGGTGTGTGTGTTGTGGTGTACACCGTCACCTCTCGACAAGCGTCTCTGCTCCGCGGCCCTGTGTGTTGGTGTACACCGTCATCTTCTCGCACAGGCTTCTCTGCTCCGCGGCCTGTGTGTGTGTGTAACACCGTCTCCTCTCGCCACAGACGTCTGCTCCGCGGCCTGTGCGTTGTGTGTACAACCGCTCCCTCTGCAACAGGCTCTCTTCTCCTTCGGCCGTGTGTGTGTGTACACACCTTCTCATCTCGCACAGGCCTTCTGCTCCGCGGGCTGTGTGTGGTGTGTGTACACCGTCACCTTCGCACAGGCGTCTCTGCTCCGGCTCCCGGCGTGTTGTGTGTGTACATGTCTCCTATCGCACAGGCTTCTCTGCTCCGCGGCCCCGTGTGTGTGTGTGTACACCGTCTCTTTCGCACAGGCTTCTCTGCTCCGCGGCCTGTGTGGGTGTGTGTACACTGTCTCCTATCGCACAGGGTCTTGCCTCAGGGCCCGTGTGTGTGTGTTTGTACTCCGTCTCCTCTCGCACAGGCTTCTCGTCTCAGCGGCCTGTGTGTGTGTGTGTGTACACTGTCTCCTATCGCACAGGCGTCTCTGCTCAGCGGCCGTGTGTGTGTGTGTGTACTCCGTCTCCTCTCGCACAGGCGTCTCTGCTCCGCGGCCTGTGTGTGTGTGTGTACACCGTCTCCTCTCGCACAGGCTTCTCGTCTCAGCGGCCGTGTGTGTGTGTACACCGTCTCCTCTCGCACAGGCTTCGCTGCTCCGCGGCTGTGTGTGTACACCGTCTCCTCTCACACAGGCTTCTCGTCTCAGCGGCCTCTGTGTGTGTGTGTGTGTACATGTCTCCAGTCGCACAGGTCTCTGCTCCACGCGGCCGTGTTGGTGGGTGTACACCGTCATCATCTCGCACAGGCTTCTCTGCTCCGGGCCTGGTGTGTGTGTACACGTGCTCCTTGCCACCAGGTTCTTGCTCGCGGCCTGTGTGTGTGTGTGTATCCGTCTCCTCTCGACACAGGCTTCTCTGCTCCGCGGCCTGTGTGTGTGTGTGACAACCGTCTTCCTCTCGCACAGGCGTCTCTGCTCCGGCCTGTGTGTGCTAGTGTGTACACAGTCTCCTCTCCAAGTTCTGCTCCGCGGCTGTGTGTGTGTGTACACAGTCTCCTCTCGCACAGGCTTCTTGCTCCGCGGCCTGTGTGTGTGTGTACCAGTCTCCTCTCGCAAGGCTTTGTCTCAGCGCCGTGTGTGTGTGTGTACTCCGTCTCCTCTCGCACAGCTTCTCGTTCAGCGCCTGTGTGTGTGTTGTGTGTACACTGCTCCTTTCGACAGGCGTCTCTGTCTCAGCGCTGTGTGTTGTGTGTACACAGTCTCCTCTGCACAGCTTCTCTGCCGCGCTGTGTGTGGTGTGTGTACACAGTCTACTCTCGACGGCTTCTCTGCTCCGCCCTGTGTGTGTGTACACAGGGCAGAAGAGGCTCGGCGAGGGAGGGAGGGATGGAGTGTGAGAAGGGAGGGAAGGAGGAGCGGGAGGGAGGCGCGATGAGAAAGAGGGAGAGGCGGAGGCGCGCGGGGGGGGGAGGAGAGCGAAGGGTTGGAGGGGGAAGGGGGAGGAAGGAGGGAGGGAGAGGAGAGAAGGAAGGGGGGGAGAGGAGCGCGAGGAGAGATGAAGAGAAAGAAGGGGGAGGGTAGAGAGGGGAGAGGGGGAGAGGGGGAGCAGAGGGGGTGATGGGAGGTAAGAAAGGACGGGAGACGAGAGAGACGGGGAGGGGGGGGGGAGGAGAGTGGGGGATGCTTTCTCTTCTTCTTCGGGTCTCTTTTGTTTCTTCCTCGCACAGGCTTACATGCTCCGCGGGCGTGTGTGTGTGTACACTGCTCTCGACTCGCACAGGCTTCTGCTGTGATCTCCGCGACGCTGTGTGTGTGTACACCGTTCTCCTCTACACAGGCTTCTCTGCTTCGCGGCCTGTGTGTGTGTGTGTACACAGTCTCATCGCACAGGCTTCTCTGCTCAGCGTGCCTGTGTGTGTGTACAACGTCTCTCTGCACAGGTATCTGGCTGGCCGTGCTGTGTGGTGTGTGTACACAGTCTCCTCTCGCACAGGCTTCTGCTCCGCGGCCTGTGTGTGTGTGTGTACACAGTCTCCTCTCGCACAGGTCTTCTCTGCTCCGCGGCTGTGTGTGTGTGTACACAGTATCTCCGCACGGTCTCTGCTCAGCGGCCGTGTGTGGGTGTGTTGTGTGTACTCCGTCTCCTCTCGCACCGGGTTCTCTGCTTTACGCGGGGCCTTGTGTGTGTGTACACCGTCTCCTCTAGCACAGGCTTCTCGTTCAGCGGCCGGGGGTGGTGTACAACGTCTCTTCGCACAGGCGTCTCTGCTCAGCGGCGTGTGTGTGTGTGTGTACACCGTCTCTTCCTCCGCACAAGGCTTCTCTGCTCCGCGGCCTTGGTGTGTGTGTGTAAACCGTTCCCTCTCGCACAGCCTCTGCCCTCCGCGGCAGGTGTGTGGTACACCGTCTCTCTGCACAGGCTTCTCTGCTCCGCGGCCTGTGGGGTGTGTTACACCGTCTCCTCTCGCACAGGCTTCTCTGCTCCGCGGCCTGTGTGTTGTGGTACACCGTCTCCTATCAAGGATCTCTTCTGCCTAGCGGCTGTGTGGTGGTAAACGTCTCCATTCGCACAGGCTTCTCTGTCCGCGGACTGCGTGTGTGTGTACAACTCTCCTATCGCACAGGCTTCTTGACTCGCGGCCCGTGTGTGTATTACACGTATCCTCTCGCACAGGCTTCTCTGCTCGCGGACTGGCTGTGGTGTGTCACCGTCTCTCTCTCACACAGGATTCTCTGCTCCGCGACGGTGACTTGCTGTGTGGTGTGGGTTACACCGTCTCTTGCAACAGTTCTTCTGCTCTGCGGACGGTGTGTGTTGTGTACACCGTCCTCTCGCCACAGGCTTTCTGCTCCGCGCTGTGTGTGTGTACACCGTCTCTCGCACAGTTCTCTTGCTCCGCGGCCTTGTGTGTGAACACCGTCTCTCTCGCACAGGCGTCTTGCTCCTGCGGAGTGTGTGTACAGTATCCTCTCGCAAAGCGTCTCTGCTCCGCGGCCCGTGTGTGTGTGTACAACGTTTCCTCTGCACCAGGCTTTGCTTCCGCGGCCCGTGTGTGTGTGTACACCGTCTACTTCCGCACAGGCTTCTGCTCCGCGCCGTTGTGTGTGTGTACACACACGTCTCCTTCGACACGGCTTCTCTGTCCGCGCAGTGTGTGTTGTACACGTCTCCTCTCGCACAGCTTCTCTGTCCTCGGCACTGTGGTGTGTGTGTACACAGTATCCTCTCAGACAGCGTCTCTGCTCTGCGGCCTGTGGGTGTGTGTGTGTGGTAAACCCGTCTCCTCTCGCACAAGGCTTCTCTGCTCCGCAGCTTGTGTGTGTGCTTACACCGCGTTCTCCTCTCGCACAGGCTTCTCTGCTCCGCAGCCTGTGTGTGGTGACACCTCTCCGTCTCTCGCACAGGCTTCTCTGACTCCGCGGCCCGCAGTGTGTGTGTACAACTGTTCTCTCGCACAGGCGTCTTGCTCCGCGGCCGTTGGGTGTGTACACACAATCTCCTCTCGCACAAGGGTTCGCCACTCGTGGGTGTGTGTGGTACACCGTCTCCTCTCGCACAGACGTCTCTGCTCTGCGGCCGGTTGTGTGATGTGTGTGGTGTGTACCACAGTCTCTCGCAACAGGCTCTGCGCCCTCCGCAGCCTGTGTGTGTGAATTACACAAGTCTCTCATCGCACAGGCTTCTCTGCTCCGCGGCCTGTGTGTGTACACTGTCTCCTCTCGCACAGGCGTCTCTGCTCCGCGGCCGTGTGTGTGTACACACAATCTCCTCTCGCACAGGCGTCTCTGCTCCGCGGCCTGTGTGTGTGTGTACTCCGTCTCCTCTCGCACAGGCTTCTCTGCTCCGCGGCCGGTGTGTGCGTGTGTGTACACCGTCTCCTCTCGCACAGGCTTCTCGTTTCAGCGGCCGTGTGTGTGTGTGTACACCGTCTCCTCTCGCACAGACGTCTCGTCTCAGCGGCCGTGTGTGTGTGTGTGTACACTGTCTCCTCTCGCACAGGCTTCTCTGCTCCTCGGCCCGTGTGTGTGTGTGTGTACACCGTCTCCTCTCGCACAGGCGTCTCGTCTCAGCGGCCGTGTGTGTGTGTGTACACCGTCTCCTCTCGCACAGGCATCTCTGCTCCTCGGCCCGTGTGTGTGTGTACACCGTCTCCTCTCGCACAGGCTTCTCTGTTCCTCGGCCTGTGTGTGTGTGTACACCGTCTCCTCTCGCTCAGGCATCTCTGCTCCTCGGCCTGTGTGTGTGTGTGTGTACACCGTCTCCTCTCGCACAGAGAGATTATTTTCCTAAAGGATTCCTCCGGGTCGGAGATCCTCTCTGCTTAACTGGCCGAGCCAGATGTAACCCTAAAACACTTTTGTACAGTATATAGGGAGAATTGCACCAAAACACATCTCTGTATGTTGAATCAGAAAGATTTCAAGCTCAGGCCCCTATTCAATGTGCTGTGAATGGGCTTCCCAGGGCTGGGGTAGATATCAGCTGCATTCAAATGAATCGGACTCAAATGTTCTCCAGCGCTGGGAAGCAGCTCCAGGGTATTAAATACCAACTGAAAGTACCTGGCTTTGCTCTGGAATTCCAAGAAACCAACCTCACCCCTCCCCCGCTACCCCCTTTCCCTCATCTCACTCCCCTCACCTCTCCTCCACCCCGCCCCCTTTCATATCTCTCCCATCACTTTCCTTTAATACCTTAAGATGTCCCCAATTCTCTCCGCCTCTCTCCCCTCCCCCAGCGTTCTTACTTTCTCCTCACGCGCCAACTGACTTCCTCACTCTGTGCGTAAACTTCACAGCTATCTGACTCTCCTTATCTGCCACCAGGCTATGTGCATTATAATGTCACCAGATACATAGCCTGCCAGGTACAAAACACAGCAGCTAACATGCTTAGAGAACTTGTAATAACTCATAGATTTAACAATAGAATCGATCCAATTGTATCCAAAAATCGACACAAACCTGCTCCTCGATCTCAGGAACTATCATGCAAAATGTGGTTACGGTATCTTAAAAGGTGTCCAAACACAGAGCGATCAGACAGACAACTCTCCCGACTATACAGGAGATTCAATTGGATATGAGCCTTGAATTATCACTATTTCTCTATCACCAAAAAGTGAAAAGACGCTGAATATCTGTATTTTACAGGTCTAATTATAGCCGACATTGTTTCGGGAACCTGGAAAAGTTTTACCGTTTAAAAACACGGGTAAAATAACAATTTGTGTGACTCGCACGGCCAGTGTCAAGAGCAGCGGCGCTGGAATATTCCTTCTGCAGACCTGGCTGGAGTGACAAAGTCATTTAAGAATCTCCAGGCATCCTGTCTGAGATCACAAGAATGACCTTAAAATCCAACTTTCACTGCCAAGTACAGATGTGCTGTGACGTGAATGTCGGGTTCCTGAGCCATTGGCAAAGCAGCGGAAAGTTTGGGCACATTTCTTTTTGGATATTACAGAAAGAAACACCCATGCGTGTCACCAACAGGTCTCCACATCTGTGTCATTGTCACATGTCATACGCCGATAAAAGCAGCAGAACAAATAAGACGGAAGCAGGGGGTTTCCGGAGCTAAACTGCGTTGAATTCAGCTCCCTGCTCTCCGGTGACAGCTCTGCAGGTTTAAATGTACCGGTCACGCGAGCCAATAGGAAGACGCAAGAGATGATATCACGGCTTCCTATTGGCCAGTCTGATGCGGAAGCTTTAAATCTGCCATTTCCATAGCCCCACACAGCTCAGCTAGCAGCACCCCCTGCGGAGGAAAGTATCTCGGGAAGCAGGGGGTCCCCGGAGCTGAAATGAACCCAGTTCACCTCTGGAAACCTCAATCCTGTAACCATAAAAAATAGGAAAGCAGGATTGCGGCTTTAAGCTGCACACTAGGATTCTGGGTAGTGAAGTTATGACACAAGGATTCTTGGTTTCGTTGACACCCAAAATGAAAAAAAAAATCGATGTTAATGTCAATATAGCCTCAGTCTTCATCCATAGATCCCGTGTGCTCTACATGTCACTGGAAATCAGAGAGAGAATGTACTTACTTAGCTTTGTACGGTGAATCCGTTACAGGGTTCCTTGCTTCTAATGCACTTTCATACTCTTTTGCTCTGAAAGAAAAGAAACGCGCGTTGGTTAGTGAGGACGCTGCCTTCTCTTGTAACCAGGAGCGATAACATTATCTACGAACGCAGTAACCGTGAGCTATACTTGCACATTAGACCACGTACAAAAATGTGAACCGTTTAACAAACACACAGCGATGGCCCTGTGCCTCAGGCACCAATATTAGAATGTAAGCTCTTCAGGGCAGGGACTGTGCCTATAAAATTCAATGTAAATCGCCGCGTAACTCGCACTGAACTGTAATTGTGAAACACTGAGTTCTACTGGGAGAAAAACACTACCAGAAATCGTTATACACCAGTTAAAAAGGCAATCAGGCCCTCACAGGTCTTTCAGTGAGAAAATTCAGTGTTTTAAGAGGCTATCTACGTTTTGGTTCTACCAGAAACGTCTTGAGAAAGGTTTAAGCTAGAATGGAAAAGTAGCTTGTGTATTATAACATTGTATTTTTCACTGCTATCACCGCTCACGTTTCAGAGCACCCAGGCAATTGGACAAACTATTGGATATGCCGCAGACCCTCTTTAGAAAAGCGAAATGTTGAAACAATAAAACACCCCCTTTTTGGCTTTGGCGTGCCTGTCCTGTTTTCTACTATCACTGTGTTTGTGGACACTGGGACGGAATGCCCCCAGCCTGGATTCCAGCACATACTAAGTGAGCGACCTCTCCTGCACTGTATATACAGGCTTATGAACAAGACAATCTTATATGATTGATATGTTAAAAGGTATTAAGGGAGAGGGAGGGAGAGAGGGAGGGAGGGAGGGGGAGAGGGGAGGAGGGAGAAAGAGAGGGGGGGAGAAAGAGAGAGGGGGGGAGAAAGAGAGAGGGAGGTGGAGATAGAGAGTGAGGTGGCGAGAAAGAGGAAGGTGGAGATGGAGACAGGAAGGGGGAGAGAGAGGGAGAGGGGGAGAGAGAGAGGGGAAGAGGGGGAGGGAAAGAGAGGGGGAGGTGGAGAGATAGAGAGAGGGAGGGAGGGGAGAGAGAGACAGGGAGAGGGAGAGGGAGAGAGACAGGGAGGGGAGAGAGGGGGGGAGAGAGGGAGAAAGTGGAAGAGAGAGGGGGAGGGAGAGAGAGAGGGGGGAAAGAGAGAGAGAGGGGGAAAGAGAGAGGAAGAGAGAGAGTGGGAGAGAGGGAGAGAGAGAGGGGGAAGGTGAGAGAGGGGGAAAGAGAGAGCGGGAGAGGTTGCCTGCTGGCAGACACGGGATCTTATTGACCTTTGTGAAGATCCTGGTGAGCATCGAAAGGATGATGCACTTTATTATATCAAGTGACACTTTTCCAAGATCCCGTGAGTGCCAGCAGCTTACTTTCTCTGTATCTACCGGGCAAGTATACCAATGACCTGAGTGCCGATAGACTGTGTGTGTATACATAGTGTATCCAGGCTCTGCAGAGGGCGCAGGTATATCTGTTAGCTTTGGCTGGGCACCAGGTCTCTGGGACATTTGAGACCATGCTTCTTTGCTGCTTGCTTAGCTGGGCTCCAGAGTGCCTGGTCCAGCAGGTGAAACCCGTTATCAGTCCGTCACCCCGCGATGGGAATGGCGGCAGCGGCGGGAGAGACTGATTAAGGCATAATGTGCTTGGCACACCAGCCCCTGGGTAACCCAAGCTATAGAGATTTAAATCCCCAGGGAGTGGGCAATCTTACAGTGACCAGTGCAGGGAGGTGAGGAATACACACACACACACACACACACACACACACACACAAACACCAACACACACACAACACACACACACACACACACACCACACACACACACACACAACACACAACACACACACACACACACACACACACCACACACTCCCAGGAGCATGAAATGCCTCCTCCCCCACACACACAGCAGCCAGGAGCCGGTAGAGCCTAAGCACACACACACAAACAACACACACACAAACACACACACACCACCACACAACACACACACACACACACACACACACACACACACACACACACTGCCAGGAGCCTTCAATGCCTCCTCCCCACACACACACAGCCAGCCAGGAGCCTGTAATGCTCGCACACACACACACACACACACACACACACACACACAGCCAGCCAGGAGCCTGTAATGCGCACACACACACACAGCCAGGAGCCTTCAATGCCTCCTCCCCACACACACACAGCACACCAGCAATTTGAATAGACGGGGAGATTCAAATAAAGTACCCATGTCAGAGGGGGGTTTCTTTATCAGCGACGTGTCCCCAGTGTCAGGCCAGGTCCCCAGTGTTACAGGTATCTCTGCTGCTGGGTCATTCTGTGACATCGCATCTTCCTGTCACCTGGGGAGAGCTGGCAGTTCTGTGACATCACACTGATGTCTGTCATACCTGGGAAGTGTCATCGCCATGACAACACCGTGACTTCCTGTTCCATTAGTGACATCCTCACCGTGACATCAAAGGGACTTCCTGTTCCATTAGAGACATCATCACCGGGGCTTCCTGTTCCATTAGTGACAGCATCACGGTGACAACACCGAGACTTCCTGTTTCGTTAGTGTCATCGTCACTGTGACAATACCGGGACTTCCTGTTCCATTAGTGACATCCTCACGGTGACATCAAAGGGACTTCCTGTTCCATTAGAGACATCATCACCGGGGCTTCCAGTTCCATTAGTGACAGCATCACGGTGACAACACCGAGACTTCATGTCCTGCTTTTAATAAATTGTTAGAACTTTCAAATGTTTTCTGAAGACGCGCAGACGACGTAACATGTGTAATGTGTAACCTACCTTTAACCCCTCTGCTATCGGGGCCTGAAAGCATAAGACTTCTTTATTGGTTGTGTGCGCCTCTCCAGTGATTGGCGCGGTGTGGCGGCTGACGGCCTATTTACACCACACATTAGGAAAGTATGTATATTTAGATTTCGGGTAAAACTTTTCCCGCTATCTTGAATGAGTCTTTGTTTGTTCAGACTGATAAATAGCCCATAACAGGATAAGCTGGGAAGGCTGGCGGAGGAATACAAGCCTGGGTCAGCAGTCGGCCCTCAGTGGGATGATATCATGCTCACACTCCCTGTGCATTTGTGAGTGCCCACAATAAATGGTCCGGTTCTGCTGCCTTCATCTGTGTCCAGTGGTTCAGACGCGTTCCAAAAACCTCATACATCGGTCCGTTCCTCCGCAGAAAAAGAAACACAACGTTACCCGTAAGCGCTGCCATATTCAGACCTACGCTGTGTACTACAGCGCAGCATATACATCTACATCGGGCTAATCTTGATGATACTACGCTGTGAGTTGTGCTCTGACATATTTTGGCTGTTGCCTCTTAAACATACCTGACGTCATCTTCCTGTTACAGCGCTGCAATATTACAGATACTACGTGTGTATCCCTGTCACAGCGCAGCCAATATGTACAGACACTACGCTGTGTATCCTGCACAGCGCTGCAATATTACTGAACTACGGTTGATCCTGCAAGCGCTTGCATTATTACAGATACTACGCTGTGCATCCTGTCACAGCGCTGCATATTAAAATACGCTGGCATCCTGTACAGACGCTCAATATTACAGTACACTACGCTGTGTATACCGTCACAGCGCTGCAAATTCAGACTACGCTGGGATCTGTTCAGCGATGAATATTAGAACTACGCTGTGTATCCTGTCACAGCTGCTGCAATATATACAGATACTACGCTGTGTATCCTGTACACGCGCTGCAATTATTCAGATACTTACGCTGTGGCATCCTGTCACAGCGCTGCAATATTACAGATACTACGCTGTGTATCCTGTCACAGCGCTGCAAGAAATATTACACAGATATACGCTGTGTATCTGTCACAGCGCCTTGCAAATTAGATACTACGCTGTGTATCCTGTCACAGCGCTGCAATATACAGATACTACGCTGTGTGATCCTGCCACAGCGCTGCAAATTACAGATACTACGTGGATTCCTGTCACAGCGCTGCAATATACAGACACTACGCGTGTATCCTGTCAACAGCGCTACAATATTACACACTACGCTGTGTATCCTGTCACAGCGCTGCGCAATATTACAGATACTACGATGTTATCTCGTCACAGCGCTGCAATATTACAGATACTACGCTGTGTATCCTGCCACAGCGCTGCAATATTACAGATACTACGCGGTGATATCCTGTCACAGCGCTGCAAACAATATTATCAGATACTACGCTGTGTATCCTGTCACCAGCTGCACAATTATACAGACACTACGCTGTGTATCTGTCACAGCGCTGCAATATACAGATAATACGCTGGTATCCCGGTCACAGCGCTGCAATATTACAGATATACGTTGTGTATCTCTGCCAAGGCTGCAATATTACAGATACTACGCTGTGATCCTTGCCACCAGCGCTGCAATATTACAGATACTGCGCTGTGAATCCTGTCACAGCGCGCAATATTACAGTACTACGCTGTGTATCCGGTCACAGCGCTGCAATATATCAGATACTACGCTGTGTATCTGTCACAGGCTGCAATATACAGATAACTACGCTGTGTATCCTGTCACAAGCGTGAATATTACAGACACTACGCTGTGTATCCTGTCACAGCGCTGCAATATTACAGATACTACGCTGTGTATCCTGTCACAGCGCTGCAATATTACAGATACTACGCTGTGTATCCTGTCACAGCGCTGCAATATTAGATACTACGCTGTGTATCCTGTCACAGTGCTGCAATATTACAGATACTACGCTGTGTATCCTGTCACAGCGCTGCAATATTACAGATACTACGCTGTGTATCCTGCCACAGCGCTGCAATATTACAGATACTACGCTGTGTATCCTGTCACAGCGCTGCAATATTACAGACACTAGGGGTCCTATTCTAGTAGCTTCATTAACTAACTCATCGAGCGTTTTGAGCAGTTCCCAAACGATTTGGCCAGTTTGCTATTCAGAAAGATTTGATAACTTGCCAAACTCGTTGGGAGTGCATTTTCCGAGCGGTACCGCCGCGGCCCAAACACACGGAGCGGGAGCTGAAAAGAGCGCCAGATCGCCATTTTTATAAGATCACACTATTCTAGTAGCCCCGATAATCTGATCGGGGGTTGGAACTAGCAAACTTATCACATATCTCATCTCGATGGGATTTGGGAGTAGGATTTAGAAATAAATATTTGTTAGTATTGTATCGGATTGGAGCCGGGAGATACTGTACACATTAATAGCAGCTCCGGAGACCTCCGGCTTTAATCCAATGCAATAAAAATACATTTACAGGCAGCTTCATCCCCCTAGCGGCTAACCGCTAAGGCAATGAAAGGGTTACCTACCAGTGCTCGGTTTATTGTGGGTAGCGGGGGTGGGTGGTATTTGGCCCATGATGGGTGTTAAGACCTTGTGGGGGGAGGGGGTTTGCGGGAGGAGTTAACCCCTTCATTACCTTAGCTGTTACTATAGCTATGGTAATGCATGCGTTAACTCCTCCCACTACCCACCCGGTAAGCATAAACATCCACCGTGGGCCAAATACCACCTTCACCCAACCCCGCTACCCACAATAAACATACAAACACAGTACTAAACAATACACCCATTTATTGCCAGTGTGGTTACCTATGCCCTCAATGAGAGCAAAGATAACCCCAATGGCAATGAATGGGACCCCCCTCTACCCCCCACCCCCCCCCCCCCCCCCAAACACATACTGTACAGTAATGGGCACAATTACTATTATCCAGATCTGGATAATAACTCATCTTCCCATTAAAACTAAAACATTATCCATCCAGCATAAAGTAAATAAAAGTTATATTTACCCATGCTAGGATGAAGGCCGTTCTCATCACCGTCCTCCGTGCCCATATCCTCCGGGCAGCAACAGTACAATCAAAAAACAAACTAATGGCCACTAACCACTTAATCACCTTCGCGGTTAGTAACCGGTAGAGTAATTAAGGGGTTAACCCCCCATCCCAGCTACCCAACAGGGGCGCCTAACCACCTTCCCCGGGGCAACAACCCCACCCTCTACCCATTAATTGGCAAAGTGATACATCATGCACATATAATATGGGCATGATTTGCCACCATGGCAGTGAATGGGCAATCTAAAAAAAAAAAAAAAAAAAAAAACAAGGACCAAAAACAAGAAGCAATTTAAAATAAATAAATAAATAAATCATCAAAAATAGAAAGCAATAAAAAAAAAGTCACCAAAAATACACAATTAAACAAACCAATCACCCCCCCAAAAAAAAACAATTAAACAAAGCAAGCAACAAAAAACAGAATTAAGAAAACCAAGAATAAAAAAAATACGCAATTAAAAAAACCACGAATAAAAAAAAACACGATGAAAAAAATAATACAGTCAATGTTTTTCTTACTTTTGACATCTTCCCCATCTGATTCCGAATCCAGCAGCAACCTCTTCCTCCTCGACGCAATGCTCTTAAAAATCTGGTAAAGCCATCTTCTTCTTTCTTCTTTATCTTCATCTGTATATTGTAATCCATTGGGCGGATGTGGTACCATCGGCTTCTTAGGGTCAAATGAGACGGGGCAGACCTTATATAAGGCGTGACGTTACATTTGAGTGCCAGATGGTACACCCCAATCCAATTGGCTGGTGTACCATGTGACAGGGTTCTTTTTTTTTTCTTTCTAAAGGTTGTAACGTCATCTTAAAGGGAGGTACATCACATCCTTAAAAAAAATGGCTGCCATCACATGGTACTACAACCAATAGGATTGTGAGATATACCATGTGAGGCATCACATGGTACACCCCCAATCCGATTGGTTGAAGTACCATGTGATGGCAGCCATTTTTTTTTAAAAGGATGTGACATCTTAAACGGATGATGTCACATCTTTAAAAAAAATGGCTGCCATCACATGGTACTTCAACCAATTGGATTTTGAGCGTACCATGTGGTATATCACACAATCCGGTTGAAGTACCATGTGATGGCAGCCATTTTTTTAAAGGATGTGACAATTTCCCTTTAAGATGATATCACATCCTTTAAAAACAATGCAAGCTGTCACATGATACTCCAACCAATCGGATTGGGGAAGTACCATGTGTGGCATCACATGGTACTTCTCCAATACGATTGGTTGGAGTATCATGTGATGGCAGCCATGTTTTTTAAAGGATGTGACATGGTCCCTTTAAGATGATGTCATCCCTTAAAATAAATAATAATACTGTCACATGGTACTTAAGCCAATCGGATTGGCTGTGTACCATTTGACACTCAAATGTGACGTCACAGGCTTTATATCAGGCCTGTCTCGTCTCATTTGATGCCAAGAAGCGAACGAGAACACATCGGCCCCCAATTGGATTACAAAATACAGATGAAGATAAAGAAGAAAAGAAACAAGAAAGGAGCTTACCTGAGGACCATCAGCTGTTGAGGAGCATTGCGTCGTGGACCAAGAGTTGCTGCTGTTGCTGGATTCTGAGGGTGAAGACATCAAAAGTAAGAAACACATGGATTGTGCTTAATATTTCATTGTGTATTTTTTTTTAGGTTGGCATTGACATTTTTTTAAATTCAAATGTAATGTCTTTAATTTGCTGATTGTTTTTTTATTTGCAGGTGGCCCATTGACTGCCATAGTGTCAAACCATGCCCATCGGGTATGGTGTGGCATTGTGCCAATCAATTGGTTTATGGGCATTTTTATATTTTTTATTGCATGTCTTTTTTATTGGGTGCTGGTTTTTTTAATTTGCAGTTTGCACATTGACTGCCTTCGTGGCAACCCATGCCCATAGGGTATAGGTGTACCACTGTGCCAATCAATTGGTTTATGGGCATTTTTTTTTAAATTGAATTACTTTTTTATTTTGTGCTGTTTTTTTTTATTTGCAGCTTGCACATTCACTGCCATAGTGGCAAGCCATGCCCAAAGGGCATTGTTGTGCCACTGTGCCAATCAATGGGTAGAGGAGGTGGGGTTGTTGCCCCAGGGAGGGTGGTAAGGCCTCCCGGGTGGGTAGCAGGAGGGGGTTAATAAGTGGTTAATAAAGGTAATTAAGGTGGCCAGTAGTTAGTTTTTGTATTTTACACTGTTGGTGCCCACTGAAAAAGAGGGAGATGAGAAGGACGAGGACGACCTTCATCCTGGAAGGGGTAAGTAGAACTTTAATTTACTATATGCTGGCTGAGAAATGTTCTGGTTAAGTTTTTTTTGTTTTTTTTTTTAATGGGCAAATGAGCTATTTTCCATATATGGATAGTAGGGATTTTGTACATTACGGTACAGTATGTGTTGGTGGAGGGGGGGAGGTTGTTCAATTTATTGAATTGATATGTCTATTGGGGGCAGGAGGTGGGTGAAGCAGGTAGTTGCCCCAGGGTGGGTGATTAGGCCTCTAGGGTTGGTAGTGGGAGGGGTTAACCCTTTCATTACCATAGCAGTTACTACCACTAAGGTCATGAAGGGGTTTACTCCTCCCACAACCATCTCGGTAGGCCTAACCACCCACCCTGGGGCAACTACCCTTTTCCCTCACCCCCTCAACCCTAATAAACCAGGTAGTCTGGCTTAACCCCTTCATTGCATTAGTGGTTAGCCGCTAAGGTAATGAAGCCTCTTTTATTTTATTTTGATAACATAGTATTGTAGCAGGGGGTCTCCGAAGCTGAATCGCATTGATTTCAGGTCCGGGGACCCCCTGCTTTCTGAGTTACAGACCCCGTTACAGGGTGCCGGTATCCCTCTGTGACACATGGGACTTAAACATGGCCGCTGGGATACCGGCACCCCATAACGCGGCCGGAATCTCATGAAGCAGGGGATCCCCGGACTTGAAATCAATGCAGTTCAGCTCGGGAGACCCCCTGCTACAATAATGTATTATTAAAATAAATTAAAAGCCCCGCGATCGCCTATAAGAGGCACGCAGGGAGAGTGAATGATTCAGTCTCTCTCTTACTGCACGCCTCTTACAGATAGGTGGAACCCGGTAGGATTCACACAGGCGAGTCCCATTCAAACGCAGGAACCCCTGCTGTGCTAATCCGATGAGCCATTACAGCCTGCTATGAACCATCTCGTGAGTGGCCGCGAGATTTTCCTTGGCAAGCGGTTCACAACAGGCAGTTGCATCTGTAATACCAGTATACACGCCCAGAGAGGTAATACCAGTATGCACATACACGCCCAGAGAGGTAATACCAGTATGCACATACATGTCCAGTATTACCTCTCATTTTCTACTGAACAGAGTGTCCATATACAGGACAGTCCGGTTCAATACTGGACACCTGGTCACCCTACTTACACACCCAGAGCACACATTTCCACTTGCCCTATATTTATTTTGGAAAAGGCTTCTCGTCTTTCTGCTTTATTTGCAGCATAAATATTGTAAAAACAAACGTCTCCCACGCACACTGCCCCGGAGCTCTGCCCCAAATAGTCTTTAGATCTAATCACGCACAGTTTTTACACCACTTCAGCCGCGCACCTGCCGAAGCGTACGGTCCCGGGATAAGCGGAGGTATGTGAGAGGGACGGACCCTGATATATAATATATATCTCCCGATGCTTGTCCCTTCTAATCACGGCAGTGATAAGCTGTGGGCGCGGCCGCTCTCCCTGTGTACAGCGATATTTCTCACGTCTCCGCCACTAAAAGGATGAAGCCCGGGCCCTGGGATTTGACACCACAGACCACCACCCCCCCCCCCTTCTATTTGATGATTGCTATTGATTTTCTTTGATCCTTCATTTAAAAATCAATAGCCGGGGGAAGAGAAATGGGCCCGGTTTAGCCGCTCTGAAACGTGCTGTTGTGCGCTGGCCGCGGGCCACAGCTCCGGCCCGACAGCCACTTCCAATTATGAAAAAGCTCTTAGCAGGTGAAGGCTGCGGACGGGAAATCGATATTGACTTTTCATGCTCAATCAGAGAAAGTGGCCGTAAATCAGGGCCAGATCGCGGCGATCTCCCAGGCAATCCCGGGGCAAATCATTCGCACATTCTCTCCCCGCCCGGAGGACAATGTCCCAGTAAATATGCTCACAGAGTGGCTCTGCCCTGTAAGTCACGGGATATATCCGGCACGGAGAGAGCTCGCTGCTCTCTTTCTTTTGTATTTAGCGTGCGAGGCTCTTCCTGTCGTCTGATACATAACTGTAACGTCAATATAAATATACACACAGAGTTATCTCAGACACCACAATTGCTGCCATACTCAATTGGCCCTGCAATATTTATGTTAGGTTATCGGGTGGCAGTGATGGGGAGAAACATGATGCGCACACCCGCTTTTACTCCTCCAAACGCTGTACATTACAGGCTGGCAGACACGGGTGCGACATATACATACATATATATACATATATATATATAACCTCTCCCTATAACTCCTCCTATTACCCCATATAACCGCTCCCTATAACTCCTATTACCCTATATAACCTCTCCCTATAACTCCTCCTATTACCCCATATAACCGCTCCCTATAACTCCTCCTATTACCCCATATAACCCCTCCTATTACCCTATATAACCGCTCCCTATAACTCCTCCTATTACCCCATATAACTCCTCCTATTACCCCATATAATCGCTCCCTATAACTCCTCCTATTACCCCATATAACCTCTCCCTATAACTCATCCTATTACTCCATATAACCGCTCCCTATAACTCCTCCTATTACCCCATATAACCGCTCCCTATAACTCCTCCTATTACTCCATATAACCCCTCCCTATAACTCCTCCTATTACCCGATGTAACCGCTCCCTATACCTCCTCCTATTACCCCATATAACCGCTCCCTATAACTCCTCCTATTACCCCATATAACCTCTCCTATAACTCCTCCTATTACTCCATATAACCCCTTCCTATAACTCCTCCTATTACCCCATATAACCGCTCCCTATACCTCCTCCTATTACCCCATATAACCGCTCCCTGTAACTCCTCCTATTGCCCCATATAACCGCTCCCTATAACTCCTCCTATTGCCCCATTTAACTGCTCCCTGTAACTCCTCCTATTACCCCATATAACCGCTCCCTATAACTCCTCCTATTGCCCCATATAACCGCTCCCTATAACTCCTCCTATTGCCCCATTTAACTGCTCCCTATAACTCCTCCTCGTAACACGGAATTATCCCTGTTTAAATAAGGCTGCAATATAGCTCTAGTGGGCTGAGGAATCCAGCAGGGAACTGGTTAATTGCATCTAGACAATTAACCAGTCTCCACCTGGTTAATCAGACAAGTGTGCTGATATGAAGACACCAGGGGATCAGACCTCTCTTCCGGGGTGCACAGAACCCAGGAACACTTACAAAGGGATACTGTAGGTTTTTGTTTCTTTGTACATATCTGTATATTGCCTTAAACTGTTACAGTGACAGGCTGAAAAAAGCCACGGTTTAATTTCCCAAAAATCGGTCTCCTTGAGTGTACCTCAGCATGGCTCTTACACTACTATTGCCCCATATAACCTTTCCCCATACCGCCTCCTATTACCCTATATAACTGCTCCCTATAACTCCTCCTACTGCCCCATTTAACCGTTCTCTATAACACCTCCTATTACCCCATATAACTGCCCCCTATAACTGCTCCTATTGCTCCATATAACCTCTCCCCATAACTTCTCCTATTACCCCATATAACCGCTCCCTATACCTCCTCCTATTCCTCCATATAACACTCCTATATAACTGCTCCTATTCCTCCATGTAACTGCTCCCTATAACATCACAAGCTGATGTGGGGAGTGTCAATAGATTCTATTAGCACAGGGTGAAATTGCGCCACCAGCAGCTGTCATAACGAGATGGGCCAGAATCTGCACCAACAGCGGGAACAGATTCCCCTCTGTGTTAAATAAACCAGTGCAGGTGTGCAGTGATCTTATAACTTGTGTCCCTAATGTAACACAACCGCTCACACATCTCCCGCTCACACAAAAAGGTGCAGGTGTGCGGTGATCTTATAACTTGTGTCCCTAATGTAACACAACCGCACACACATCTCCCGCTCACACATCTCCCGCTCACACAAACCGGTGCAGGTGTGCGGTGATCTTATAACTTGTGTCCCTGATGTAACACACACCCGCTCACACATCTCCCGCTGACACAAACCGGTGCAGGTGAACATTTTGCACCATCTTCACACAAATCCCCCATAAAAAACCCTAATTGCTGCCAAGCCGTCCTGAGCAGGGAAAGACATTTGCCCCATTCCCGTGAAGGGAACTGAACCCCTCTCCAGCGCTGACAAACAGGAAACCTTTAGACCCCCACGCGGTTCCTCACATACCTGGAGTTCATTCGGGTCTTCAATTTTTTGGCTTTCTTTTTGTTTTTCTGCTTCTCTTCTCCGTCCCTCGAGGGGTCCGGAGGCGACGTCGTGTCCCCCCCAATATCCACAATGTATTTCTTTACGGAAAGATGTTCCTGCAAAATATAAAAGGGAAGAAAGTAATGAAAGCCGCAATCCTGCTTCGCTTTTTCTTTTTAGAGGTACAGAATTGAAGCAGGGGGCACCCCAAGCTCCACCGGGTTAATTTCAGCACCGGGACACCCTGCTTTCCGATATACATTCCTACGTAAGGTTTTCAGGTCCCTCTGCAGATAGCAGCTCTGGCTGGGCTGTGTGGATCTATCTAAATGGCAGATTTAAAGCTCTCGCTTCAATAGAAAGCTGTGACGTCATCCCTTGCGGCTTCCTATTGGCCTACGAGAGCGGGAGTTTTAAACCTGCAGAGAGTTACCGGCAGCCCCTACGGAGGTAAGTATCTCAGGGATCAGATATTAAAGCGGTTCAGATCATGCTATTCCACACGTGGAACGTGGCGTCTCTGTGCGGAGGAATTTATTCGCGCACTACAGAAGAATGAGGGTCGTTCCCTTGCACGAAATGTACCATCCCACCCACAAACCAAGACAATAAAATGGCTCATCAGTGTCACGTCTGCTCCGCCGTCATCAATGATCATTTCATCATTTAACCCTTCCGTTTGCTCGATGGGCCAAGACTGTGTGGCTCAGATCCACAATAGGATGCCACGCTGTTGCCCACCGTGACTCGCGCTCATATGATATGCCCATATCATGTGGGTGTCACCTCTCGGGCCGTCGCTGGACATGAAAGGGTTAATTTCCCTGCTGCTGTAAGTGGGGGTCTTATACAGAGCAGACTCCTGGGACCGCAGAGAAGTGAAGGCCGTGCATGTTTCAGAGGCTTTCTGACATGATTTTTCTAACTTTAAAAGACGCCATCAAAGTGGACAGGGTTGAAGCAGGGGGTCTCCGGAGCTGAACCCCATTCATTTCAGTTCCGGGAACCCCCCGCTGCCGAAGTTACTTACCTCAATAGGTGGCGCCAGTGGCCGCTAGCAGGGATCACGTAATGGCCGCTTTTCAAAGCTAAAGCGTCACGCCGGCCAATAGGAAGCCGTGATGTCATCTCGTGCGGTTTCCTATTCGCCAACGCGACCGGGAGCTTTAAACTTCCCGGAGATACCGGCACCCCCTATGGAGGTCTGTATCCCAGGAAGCAGGGGGTCCCCAGAGCTGAAATTAATGGGGGTTCAGCTCTGGTTAGCCCCTACTTCCATCCTTTATTTTTTTTAAAAGGAGCTTGGATGGCTGCCGTAATATTTACGTCGGGCCTTAGTCACACGCCGCCCACAGTAACTTTGTACGGTTTGTACATCGCTGCCGGGCCTCTTTTGTGACAAAGCTGCAGCCGAATCGTTTTTGCCTTTTGGATTAGGGTTACCCCATGAAGGACCCTGAGAGGTTGGAAAGCTGGTAACATATCCACTACTTGTTGGTCCAATAAAAGGTATCGTACCCGCGCCTCCCTCTTTGTTACTACATTAAAAACCGTTGGAAGATAATTTTAAAAAAAAATGGAAAATGGTGAAAACTGAAAACAATTCAAATATCCAACAAAACATTATTCCTTCTGGTATTCGAGATACTTCAAAAGGGAAGTTATATAATCCCCAAAGGATAAAAACATGATCGGCCTTATAGAACAGAGCCTGGGACTTCTGTGGAACAGGTTATCACTTCTAATCTTTCCCCGTGATAATCTGATCTCTTTATAACCGGTCTCTGTTCTGTTTACACGGCTCTTATCGTAATTTGCTATCGTTCTGCTGACTGACAGGGCAATTACAGCTGTAAATGATCGGGTCTGTTCTCTGGCTCGGCAGGTGGGGAAGGAGGTGGCAGGGGACGTACAAGGGTAATCCGCAGCCTGGGAAGGGGACCGGGACATCCTCAAATTTATCATGGCAGTCACCGAGCTGTCCCCCTGCCACTCAAGGACAATTAGGCACGATCACCTGTTTGATGGATGGGATCACGAACAAAGAGAAGAAACGGTTCTGTGACTGGCCCCAAAGGGAGTTAAAGGTGCAGTCCCAAAGGGAATATGTATGGGGTTATAGGAGCAGTTATGGGAGGAGTTATAGGGAGCGGTTATAGGAGCAGTTATGGGAGGAGTTATAGGGAACGAGTATAGGAGCAGTTATGGGAGGAGTTATAGGGAACGAGTATAGGAGCAGTTATGGGAGGAGTTATAGGGAACGAGTATAGGAGCAGTTAGGGGAAGAGTTATAGGGAATGAGTATAGGAGCAGTTAGGGGAGGAGTTATAGGGGCTGTTAGGGGAGGAGTTATAGGGAGCGGTTATAGGGGCAGTTAGGGGAGGAGTTATAGGGAGCGGTTATATGGGCTGTTAGGGGAAGAGTTATAGGGAGCGGTTATAGGGGCAGTTAGGGGAGGAGTTATAGGAGCAGTCAGGGGAGGAGTTACAGGAGCAGTTAGGGGAGGGGTTATAGGGAGCAGTTAGGGGAGGATTAATAGGGGACGGGAAGGTAGGAATTAGGGGAGTGGATTTATGGTAGGAGTAATAGGGAGGGGTTATAGGAGCAGTTAGCGGAGGAGTTATAGGGAGTGGTTGCTCATCACAATATTATAAGAGTTACTAAAGTTTGCATCTTTGTGATGGTTTACAAACAGTCTTATCACATAAGAAATTAGGTATAGATCATAAAAACACTCCAAAGCATTTGGTGACCATGTTCTAAATGATTTAAACACAGTTATTTACCTAGATTTGACCTACTAAACATGCCCCTGCTCTAGGTTTAGGTGGGTGCTGGTTTTCCAGCGCGGGCTGCTCTCCTCCCTTTCTCAGACTTCTCAGCTTTCACAGGTGGGAACTCCGGCTTAATCTCAAACTTCAGATTCAAAAACTCATTAAAAGAAGACAAAGGGAATATCAGCAACGCTCATATTGAACTGTCATTTATTACAGGCGCAGATCAAAGTGAAGGATTGGCAGTTTCCCAAGACGGTCCGACAATAAGTGCGAAGTAAGAAGAGTGTGCCGTATTAAGTGTCACGGCCCATGTGTTCCTGTCACACACTTTTATTGGACTGTATATAAAAAAAAATTTAAAAGACATTTTTCACACCACTTCCAACACGAAGGGCAGAAATGTGCTTTGAGAATGTAAATGAAACGAGTGTGGGAAATTCATCCTGTGAGAACTGGTAATGTATGAGGTGCCTTATTGCGTTACCTCTCGTACTGGTGGCAGGACTGACACAAAGAACCCCTCTTTCCCACAAAGACGGGGGTTCTCCACAAAGAAACCCTCTATCCCACTAAGGCAGGGGTTCCCCACTCCAGTCCTCAAGACCCCCCAATAGGTCAGGTATTAAGGATATCACTCAACCAGTGATGAAGACTGAGCCACTGACTCACCCCCCTTAGGCTGAAGCAGGGATGTCCTGAAAAGCTGACCGGTTTTAGCACAGAAGAGATAAAGATTGGAAGAACCTCTAACGCATGTGGCTTCTATGGAGACGTCAAAGGTTCATTAACAATGACATTTCACACAATGTGTGAATCGTCTTTCATTTACCCAATAAACATAACCCTGCCATTAGTTCTCTATGATCCTCGGAGGACTGGAAACCTTATTAATAAGACAGGGGAGCGCAAACTTTTCCGGCTGCGCCCCCCTTTCTGCATGCTCCGGAGCTAACGACCCCCCCTCCTACGTTTACCACTGCGTCAAATGACGCTCCGGGGTCACGTGTCATCAGCTCTGCACTTCTTTGACCCATGCTGTGCTCAAAATGTGTGTAATACGGCAGGCTTATAGGGCTCCATGTTAAAATGGATATGAAGCAAAAAGCGACACTATGTGAGAGCTCATTTGCATGGCATTACCCAGAATCCCTGGCTGCAGTGGAAGCACTGTATGCTAAGAGATGATGGGGAAGGGCAGGATGGCAGACCTGTCTGAGACGTGGGACTTTTTTTTTTTTTTTTTACCCATCATAACTTTTTTTAAATCTAATTAACTTGGACCTTTAAACCTTGACAGATATGGCCCAGCACAGTGTAAATACAGAAAGGAGATTCCCCAGCAGCACAGGGCCGGCACAGTGAGGGCCGTGATAACGCCGGGCTGGCAGACACAGGAGAGATGTGTAACAATAGGTTACATAGAAACGGTATGCAGGTGTATGCGGCAGACAGGAATCCCAGGATCAGGGCCCGTATTCCCTTCCGTATCTCTGCGCTGGGTTCCTGATTTCTATGTCACTCTGTTTATACAATTGATGTCACTCTGTACCCTCATTGTACCGCGCCGTGGAGCATGTTGGTGCTTTACAAATAAACAATATTAATAATCGGAAGAGCATTGATCCAGGGAGAAATCTGATTGCTGTTACCGGGTCAGAAAGGGATTTTCTCTCCCTCGTGAGACGTCACTGGATAAGATTTCATGTGTGTGTTGGGTTTTCTTCCCCTGGATCAGTAGCACGATAAATATAGGGCGAGTATCTCGCCCGAGCAGAATTTAACACAGGTTGAATTGGATGGACGTGTCTTTTTCAACCCAATCTACAATGTGTACAGTGAGGAGATTACCTGCGGGGAACCCCAGAGCCAGCTCCTTACCACCTAATGCACGGGGCGGTCAACTCCAGTCCTCAAGGGCCACCAACAGGACAGGTTCCCAGGAAATCCCTGCTTCAGCACAGGTGGCTCAATCAGTCCCAGCTTCAACACAGGTAGCACTCCCAGCTTCAGCACAGGTGGCTCAGTCTTGGAGAGCCACGTGTGCTGAAGCAGAGATACCCTGACCTGTTGGTGGCCCTTGATGATTGGAGTTGGACCCCCCGGTACTAATGCAAGTCCCCTGCTCTCCTCCCTGCCTCTCGGTACCGCCACGTTAGCAGCTGTATGGGAAAGACATTGTGCCTAAACCACTTCAAGTAAAGCGCTGAATACATTGTCAATGCTAGAACAGAAAACCAGGACCCCGTTATCCCGGGCACTTATCCATGTATCAGTGTTAATGGCAATTAAAATGCGGCCTATAACTTATTAAGGTAAAACCCCAGCAGCAGCCGGACCTGTGCCAAGCGGAGGGATAAATTCACTGCCGGACAGCCCATTAATGCACAAAGTTGCATTGTAAACAGCTTATGTAAACAACTATAAAACCCGACCTCTGGGGACAGCATTTCCTTTTTATTTCTGCTGTAATGAGTCAAAATTGCCTCCTGGACAATAATAAATTAGAAACTTTACGGCCCAAAGCAGCGACCCGGCTCCTCTCCATCACCACTGTCTGGGATCACAAAATGGCCGCCCCAGAGACAGTCATGGTTTTTTGTTGTTTTAAAAAACAAAAAACGAATTAAACTCATGAGATTTAAAGGCGCCGTTCCCCATCCTTTAGGAAACAGAGGGTCTCCGGAGCCGACCTGCGTTCATTTCAGCTCCAGGGACCCTCTGGTTCCCACGATAGTTACCGGAGAAGATGCCACTGGTACTGTCCAATCTAGGGGAAACAAGATGGAGGTTTCAGTCTCTCGTGACACGCGTGTCAAAAGGGAGCCGCAACATACATAAAGGGTTAATATGTGCAGCTTAGAGGAGAGAAGGGAGAGGGGATATGAGAGACACTGTCACATATATAAAGGGTTAATATGTGCAGCTTAGAGGAGAGAAGGGAGAGGGGGATATGAGAGAAACTGTCACATATATAAAGGGTTAATATGTGCAGCTTAGAGGGGAGAAGGGAGAGAGGGCGAGGGGGAATATGGAGACCACTGTCACAAATAAAAGTGTCATTGTGGGCAGCTTAGAGGAGAGAAGGGAGAGGGGGATATGAGAGAAACTGTCACATATATAAAGGGGAAATGTGCATGAGTCCCTGTCCCCTCTCTTCTTTTCTTTTTCTTCCCCTTTCCCCTTCCCTGATTTTCTGCCTTAAGAGGAGAGAAGGGAGAGGGGGATATGAGAGACTGTCACATATATAAAGGGTTAATATGTGCAGCTTAGAGGGGAGAAGGGAGAGGGGGATATGAGAGAAACTGTCACATATATAAAGGGTTAATATGTGCAGCTTAGGGAGAAGGGAGAGGGATTGAGAGAAACTGTCAATATATAAAGGGTAATATGTGCAGCTTAGAGGAGAGAAGGGAGAGGGGGTATGAGAGACTGTCACATATTAAAGGGTTAATATGTGAGCTTAGAGGGTGAGAAGGGAGAGGGGGATAATGAGAGACTGTCCCATATATAAAGGGTTAATATGTGGCAGATTAGAGGGGAGAAGGGAGAGGGGGATATAGAGATACTGTCACAATTATAAAGGGTTAATATGGCAGCTTGAGGGGAGTTAAGGGAGAGAGGGGATATGAGAGACTTGTCACATATATAAATGGTTAATATGTGCAGCTTAGAGGGGGAAGGGAGAGGGGAATGGAGACTGTCACATATATAAAGGGTTAATATGTGCAGTAGAGGGAGAAGGGAGAGGGGGATATGGAGACATGTCACATATATAAAGGATTAATATGTGCAGCTTAGAGGGGAAGGGATGAGGGGGATATGAGAGAACTGTCACATATATAAGGATGTTAATAGTGCAGCTTAGAGGGGGATGAAGGGAGAGGGGGATATGAGGAGACACTGTCACAATATAAATGGTTATATGTGCAGCTTAGAGGGGAGAAGGAGAGGGGGGATATGAGAGACTGTCACATATAAAGGGTTAATATGTGCAGCTTAGAGGGGAGAAGGTGAGAGAGGGGGATATGAGGAGACTTGTCACATATATAAAGGGTTAATATGGGCAGCTTAGAGGGGGAAAGGAGAGGGGGATATGGGAGACTACGTCACATATATAAGGGTTATATGTGCAGCTTAGAGGGAGGAAGTGGAGAGGGGGATATGAGAGACTGTCACTAATAAAGGTTAAGATGTGCAGCTAGAGGGGAGAAGGGAGAGGGGGATATGAGAGCACTGTCACATTATAAAGGTTAATATGTGCAGCTAGGGGGAGAGGGAGAGGGGGATATGAGGAAACTGTCACAATTATAAGGGTTAATATGTGCAGCTTTAAGGGGAGAAGGGGAGAGGGGATATAGAGAACCTGTCACGTATATAAAGGGTTATATGTGCAGCTTAGAGGGAGAAGGGAGAGGGGGAGATGATAGAACTGTCACATATATAAGGGTAATTGTGCAGCTTAAGAGGAGAGAAGGGAGAGGGGATATGAAGAGAAACTGTCACATATAAAAGGGTAATATGTGCAGCTTAGAGGGAGAAGGGAGGGGGATATGAGAGAACTGTCACATATAAAGGGTTCATATGTGCAGCTTAGAGGGAGAAGGGAGAGGGGATAGAGAAAACTGTCACATATATAAGGGTTAATATGTGCAGCTTAAGGAGAAGGGAGAGGGGGATTATGAGAAACTGTCACATATATAAAGGGTTAATATGTGCAGTAGAGGAGAGAGGGAGAGGGGATATGATGAGATGTCACATATAAAGGGTTATATGTGCAGCTTAGAGGGGAGGAAGGGAGAGGGGATATGAGAGACTGTCACGATATATAAAGGGTTAATGTGCATGACTTTAGAGGGGAGTAAGGGAGAGGGGATATGAGAGACTGTCACATATATAAAGGGTTAATATGTGCAGCTTAGAGGGGGAGAAGGGAGAGGGGGGAATATGGAGACTGTCACATTAATAGGTGTTATATGTGCAGCTTAGAGGGGAGAAGGGAGAGGGGGATATGAGGACAGTCACATATATAAAGGATTAATGTGCAGCTTAGAGGGGAGAAGGGGAGAGGGAATATGAGAGATAATGTCACATATATAAAGGGTTAATATGTGCAGCTTAGAGGGGAGAAGGGAGAGGGGGATATGAGAGATACTGTCACATGTATAAAGGGTTAATAAGCGCTGCTTAGAGGAGAGAAGGGAGAGGGGGATATGAGAGAAACTCACATATAAAGGGTTAATATGTGCAGCTTAGAGGGGAGAAGGGAGAGGGGGATATGAGAAACACTGACACATATATAAAGGGTTAATATGTGCATTTTAGAGGGGAGAAGGGAGAGGGGGATAAGAGAAACACTGTCACATATATAAAGGGTTAATATGTGCAACTTAGAGGGGAGAAGGGAGAGGGGGAT
>WSYH01019041.1:0-10545 GCA_036426205.1 Ascaphus truei
CGCTCAAGCTCCCCCCTTCCCCACAACCCGGCGGCGCGCTCAAGCTCCCCCCTTCCCCACCCCCCGGCGGCGCGCTCAAGCTCCCCCCTTCCCCACAACCCGGCGGCGCGCTCAAGCTCCCCCCTTCCCCACAACCCGGCGGCGCGCTCAAGCTCCCCCCTTCCCCACCCCCCCACCGGCGGCGCGCTCAAACCACCCTATTCCCAGGTGCCGCTGCCAGCCGCTTCTGCGCATGCGTGGCGCGCGGCATGGCAGTGGGCGGGGAACGGCGCCGCTGCCAGCCACTTCTGCGCATGCGTGGCGCGCGGCATGGCAGCGGGCAGCGGAACAGTGGCGCCGTGGCAGTTAGGAGCAGCGGCTATCGCCGCCGCATGTGAGCAACTAGGTGTGGGTGTGTGGGAGGGTGAGGGGTGCGGCGGCGATTAGGAGCGACGCCGGCGGCTATCGCCGCCGCCGCCGCCATATGTGACAGGGGGGGGGCGTGTGAGCGGAGCGGCGTCCATTATGTGACGTCACTTCCGTTTCACATTTCGCCCCCCCATCTATCCAGTTTTATCCCATCAGAGGTGCCACTAAAGAAGTTTCACTTCAAAAACTATGCACTTAGCACACAAAAATCGGTTGCAGCAAAATTAACTTTTCTCTATACGAAGCGCGCAAACAGTTCACTCAGAGTCCAAAGAATTACTTATTAAAGTTTTGTTTTATATATACAGTTTATATATAGCTCAACCCCGTTATAGCACAATCCGTTACAACGCGAATCCGCTTATAACGCGATGTGAGCGTGGCTCCCAATAATATGCAGATCTCCTAACATGCCGTTTTCTAGCCTCTACGGTGCCTTCCTGGGGTGACAAGGGCTTGTCATGTGCTAGATGGCAGGGAGCTTGCTGCCCTCACCCGTCCTCCTAGGCTCCGGCGTCAAATGTTCTCATCTCTTACAAACTGGGACAGGACTGCTCCTAGACCAACTTCAGAGGCATCCGTTTGCAGAAAAAAATCTTTTGTAAAATCCGGGGCTACCAAGACTGGGTGACTACAGAGCGCTGTACGTAGGTCTAAAAATGCGGTCTCCGCACCACTGCTCCATTTTACCACATCGGGTGCCCTTGTTTTTACTAAATCTGAAAGTTGTGCAGCCCGGGTTGCAAAATGCGGTATAAATCGCCTGTAGTAACCTACAATGCCTAGAAATGTCCTGACCTGTTATTTTTTTTAAGGGGACGGGGCCAATTCTCAATGGCTTCAACTTTATTGAGCTGGGGGCTTACAGTCCCCCTTCCCACAACATAGCCAAGATATTTAGCTTCTGCCAAGCCGACTGAACATTTAGCTGGGTTGGCTGTAAGACCCGTCTCCCAAAAGGTTCTCAACACTGCCTCAACCTTTTGTAGATGTGAGTCCCAATCTTGACTAGGAATTACCACATCATCTAAGTACGCTAAGGCATAGGTCGAGTGCGGCTGTAACAATTTATTCATCAACCTTTGGAAGGTTGCAGGCGCCAAATGAAGGCCAAAGGGTAAAACGGTATACTGAAAGAGGCCATCATAGTGTGGAGAAGGCCGTTTTCTCTTTTGCTGTAAACGGGATTTGCCAATAACCCTTTGTAAGATCTAAAGTGGTTAGAAAACGAGCCCTCACCAACCTCTCAATTAACTCATCTACCCAGGGCATAGGATAGGTGTCAAACTTCAAGACTTCATTGACTTTTCTAAATTCATTGCAAAACCGTATTGACCCATCAGGCTTAGGAACCAAGACAATAGGGCTGGACCATTGACTATGGGACTCCTCAATTACCTCTAGGTCTAGCATCTTCTTTACCTCTGACTGAATAGCCTCTCTTCTGGCTTCTGGGATCCTATAAGGTTTTATCTTAATGGCTATTCCCGGCTTGGTGACAATATCATGGGAAACCACCCTAGTTTTCCCTGGTATGCTGGAAAAAACGTCCCTGTTCCTATTTATCAAAACTACAGCTTCCCTATATTGTTCAGGAGTGAGTTCTGTCGATATTCGAACTAGTTGATCCTCCACTTTCCCAGATTTGTTAGCTACCACTGTCAGACATACCTCTCTATCCTTCCAGGATTTTAATAGATTTATGTGATAGGTTTGCTCTACCTTCCTCCGATCTGGCTGTCGAATTTTATAATTCACCGGGCCGTCCTGTTCTAGAACTTCATATGGCCCTTGCCAGTGTGATAACAGCTTGCTTTCAGCTGTGGCAACAAGCACCATTACTCGGTTCCCTGGTCGGAAGCTGCGAACCGTAGCATGCCTGTTGTAAAGTTTCTGTTGGGCCCTCTGTGCCTCTTCTAAATGTTGTCTGACTATGGGAGTAATATGAGCAATGCGTTTTTAGATCTTCTACAAATTGGATGACATTCTTCCCTGGAAAAGCTTGTTGCTCCCACTCTCCTTTGAGGCTATCCAGAAACCCACTTGGGCGTCTCCCATACAGGAGTTCAAACGGGGAAAACCCTGAAGAGGCCTGGGGTACTTCTCGAATAGCAAACATGAGATAAGGCAACAAGGTGTCCCAGTTTTTCCCATCACTAGCAACCACCTTCCTCAACATCATCTTAAGAGTTTTATTAAATCTTTCTACCAGTCCGTCTGTTTGCGGATGGTAAACAGAGGTTCTTAGGGACTTTATTTTTAGCTCTATGCATAATTCTCGCATAAGTTTAGAAGTAAACGGGGTGCCCTGATCTGTCAAAATTTCCTTTGTTATCCCGAGTCTGGAGAATACTTGTAATAATTCCTTAGCAATGGCTTTGGCGGAAGTATTACGTAAAGGCAGCGCCTCTGGATAGCGAGTGACATAATCTAGAATTACTAGGATGTATTGATGACCCTTGGCAGATTTCTCCAAGGGACCCACTATATCCATAGCAATCTTCTCAAATGGAATCTCAATAATAGGCATAGGAATTAATGGGGTCACCAAGCTTGGTCGGAGGGCTGTCAACTGACACTCGGGGCAGGAGGCACAGACCCTTTTTATTTCATTATATATCCCTGGCCAGTAAAATCTTTTTAGGATTCTTTTCTGTGTTTTCTCCACTCCAAGATGACCCCCCAATAAGTGAGTGTGTGCTAGCTCTAGGATCTTCCTTACTAGGGAACTGGGTACTAACAATTTTTCTATTTCTTGTCCCTCTTCTTGGTCCACATGGTACAACAAATCATTTCTAATACAAAAATAGGGATAGGAGTCCTTCGTTGTTCCTTCTACCGGGACCCCATTAACTTCTACTGCTTTGCTAAACCCATTTTTAAACTGGGGATCATTAGCCTGTTCCCTACCAAAATTACTTGAGGAAAGTTCTAGACTTCCAAAACCTTCCTCTTCTGGAGTTTGATCTGTTACATCTACGGGTAACTCTGACTCCTGAATGTCAACAAGCCCTGTCTCTGACAACTCCTCATCCTCTGTTGTTCTCCCACTGTTAGGAGTAGTAATCAGTGCTAACAGGGGTGGGACCTTTTTTTTGTCCTGCCTACGTTCTTGTTTTGATTTTGGGGTTTTAGACACTTCAGAGACTAATTCCGGGTCTGTGAACGGAAAAACATCATTTGGAGTAGGATTGTTTAAGGTGAGTTATCCTCTGATCAGGATGTCAAAACCAGGAAAATTACAACCTAACACTAGGGAAATGGGGTAACTTTGGTACAATTGCTGCCCTAGTTTGGATGATTTGCCCCTCAACTTTTACTTTTATCGGAGTCGTGGTGTACGGAAGTGTGCACCCATACACACATAATACCCACAGCTTCTCACCCTGGCGTTACTGGAGAGGCTTAACCAACTTCCCTGATACCAAGTTAATCACACCCTGAGTCTACCAGGGCGGAGATTGGTTTCCCATTTAAAATCACTGTGGTGAGGAAGTTGTGAGTATTTTTATCCCTGTGGGTCACACATACCACTCCGCAGAACTCGGACCTCACAGAGCCATATGCACACTCCATTGGTTCAGACAACTGAGGGTAGTGAGCCTTAATATGTCCCGAATCCCCACACTCAAAACAAACAACTGTCCAAGTTCGGTCTTGAAACCCTTTCAGAGATTTAGAGTTTCTGTCATTATCCAGGTTTTCTTCCACTCCCTCAATCCGTGCGGCCGGTCACGTGTCTTTGTTCCAGCGCTAGTTTCTACTGTTCGTGTTGGGCCGCGGGTTTTGGTTTGTGCGAGAGACCGTGTGTAACGTACGTGCTTGCCACAAACTGGTACCGGACCGCGGGGCTGAGGTGGGGATGTATAAGCACCGACCTTAGGCCACGGAGTCAGGTCCGGAGTGCAGATTCCATAGTCAGACATATCCAGGTCAGGATTGGAGAAAGTACCACCCAATGTCGGAGGTCCTGGGGTAATGCTAGAATGAAGCGGTCCAACACCACTATCTCAAGGATACCGGTTCGGCTATATGCTCCTGGTTTTAGCCACTGGGATCTGGGTGTCTTCTGTTCCTGGTATCTCCATAGTTACATAGTAGATGAGGTTGAAAAAAGACATGCGTCCATCAAGTTCAACCTATGCTAAATTTAGATAACAGATACTTTATCCTATATCTATACATACTTATTGATCCAGGAGGAAGGCAAACAAAACCCTAGTGACATATCATCCATTGATATCTCATAAGGGGAAAAATAAATTCCTTCCTGACTCCAAGAATTGGCAATCGGATTAATCCCTGGATCAACATCCTTCCCATGTATACTTATTTGGTATATCCCTGTATACCTTTCCCATCTAAAAAGATGTCCAACCTTTTTTTGAACAAATCTATTGTATCTGCCATCACAGTCTCCATGGGTAATGAATTCCACATTTTAACTGCCCATACTGTATGGAACCTTTGCGCACAGACTGCGAGAGTCACTCCAATCCCTGCAAGGATTTCGCTTTTTAGATGGTCATAATCTGCTGCGGCTTCTTCGTCGAGGTCACAATTATGCTTGCTTCCCCTAGTAGAAAGGGTGCGATAATCCCAGCCCAACTTTCCCAGGAAGCGATTCGCTCAAATCATTTTCTGCCGGTATAGGTTCATCTGGATGGGTCGCAACTTGGCTGCAATGGTCGAGTCCATAGTAAACCAGGCGTTGAACCAGCTCCCTGTTTCTGCAATATCGCCAAGCTGGGCCGCAAGTATCTGGTTTGTCTCACGTTGTGCCGCAGCGTTTAAGTCCCTGGAAGTCCGCTTGTCGGGGGTGGGATCGTCCTGCTGGGAAAGTCAATCGGCATTGCCATGCTCACTGCCCTTGTGCTGAATAGTAAAGTCAAATTCCTGAAGGGCAAAGCTCCAGCGTAGCAATTTCCTATTCTCCCCCGACACTCACTGCAACCAGCTCAAGGGGTTATAACCTTTGCCATGCCACTTGGCACTTGGATGGCTTTAGTGTAAAGCTGGCCTCCCTGATCCTATCTAGGACCGCCGCTACATGGACCAAATTAGTGTCCCAGTCATCACTAAAAACAGCTATGTCATCTAGATAAGCTCTAGCATAACCCTGCATCCTTACCAGCAACCGGTTGACCAAGTGACTCATACAAGCCACTCGGTGATGAAAGCTGACTTTTCCTGTGCCTCCTGAGTAAACGGGATCTGCCAGTACCCTCTGGACAGATACATGGTGGTCAGATAACTGGCCCCGGCAAAGCTCGTCTAAGAGCTCATCCATGCGGGTCATGGGATAGGCATCCGCAAGGGTCTAAGCATTGGGCTGAGTGGTCCCATCTTTCTTGGGCACCAGGACTACCGGTGAAGCCCAAGGACTCTGAGACCGTTTAATTTTCCCTAGGGCCAGCATGTCCTCAACTTCCCCCTCAATGCTCCACTTCACCTCTGCAGACTTTGTACACATTCTTGTGGAGGGGCCGATGATCCCCGGGGTTGACCGGGTGATCGGTTAGATGGGTCCTGCCCGGCTTATCCATAAACGGGACCCGGTACTCCTCTAACATCGCTCCCGCCGATGGGCCTCAAGTTGGGGACCGATCCCCATCTGCTCCACTGAGCCTCCCTTCCAGGCTTCTCCCAGGAGATTGGGCAGAGTCTTGCTCGCCAGATCTTCCAGTGGCGGCAACAGATAGCCAACGCCGCCGGTCCTCTCGAATGGTACTCTTTGAGCATGTTTATGTGGTAAGTCCTGTGCCTACGTGTTTCTGGATCCAGGTTTACCACATAAATGCCCCCATTCATCCACCGGTGAACTCTTTACGGGCCGGCCCAGGCAGCAAGTAGTTTGTTCTGCCGAGTGGGCTTTAGAACAAGCACTTGCTGCCCAGGGATGAATTCTCTACTATGGGCATTACAATCATACCAGCGCTTTTGACTGGTCTGAGCTGCCTCGAGGTTAGCCTGTGCCAACGCCACGAGTTCCTCTAACCGTTCCCTGAGCCCCACCGAAATGTCAGTATTGGCGGTCTCCCCCTCCCAGCCCTCACAAAACAGATCGAGCAGTCCCCAGACACGACACCCATATAGAAGCTCAAAGAGGAAAAGCGAATAACAGGTGTTGCAAGCCAGTTTCCCAGTCTCCCCCTTCAGCTTCCAAAAATGCTTGCAGCATTTGCTTCAAGGTCTTATTGAACCACTCACACAATCCGTTCATTTGGGGATGGTAGGGGGCTGTGCAGAGATGCGACTCCGCACGTATACCAGAGACATTGGAGCAGTTCGGACATGAACTGCGCCCGATTGGGTAGGATCTCGCTGGTGAAACCTACATTAGTGAAACCTACATTAGTGATTGATCTAACCAATCAAAGCCCCTGTCACCTTATACGCTTCGATAGAGGACAGAGCTACAGCCTCAGGATACCGGGTGAGAAATCGACCAACGTGAGGATGTAGCGCTTCCCCGAGTGACTAGGGATCATGAGTGGACCCACTATGTCTACGGCTACGTGCTGGAAGGGCTCACCGATCACCGTTAGCGGTCTTAGGGGAGCCATCGCACGGTCACCCGACTTACCTACTCGCTAGCAGACATCACAGGTGCGGCAGAACGCCGATACCTCCTATGATGCCTCTGGCCAGTAGAAGTTATGCTGTAGCCGGGCTCTGTGAGTGACCCCCTGATGCCCCGCCAGCTAGATTGCATGGGCTACCTGCAACAACTGTTGCCTATACTCCCTGAGAATCTCTAACTGGCTCCTATCTGTCCATGGTCTGACTGGAGCACCTGGGGATGGTTCCCAGTATAAAAGCCCACGGTTCCACAGGAACCAATCGGACACCCCCTCAGAGGCAGACTCAGCCACCAGAAGTCTCATGCCCTCCAGATCGGGGAACGTCCGCAACGCCTCCCTGAACTCAGGACTCAGCTCAGATCTGGCACCCTCAGTCACATTGTCAAGGGAAATGTTGAGACAGGGGTCGGGAAAAAAGGTCTGGCTCGTGCTGGCTTACCTGCCTGGACATCAGCACGCGTTGGCTCCAAAAGCTGGGGACCGATGATTAGGTATGTGGGCAGCGGCGCCAAAAGCACCTCCGCCTGGGCAACTGCCCGACTTTGGCTCCGAGTGACCGCAGCCAATGGAGGATCTTCCTCCGCATAGGAGCAAATGAAGTGCCCCAAGTCGTTACCCAGCAGGATGTCTGTGTCCAAGCCTGGTAACACCCCGGCATCCCAGACGCTTCTACCGGAGCCCGTCGAGAAACACCAGGGCAACTTATAGGAACTTGGGGTCTCCATCCGCATTCTCACCTGCATCCCCATCCCTGGGAGCAGCTGCTCTGGACTGACCATATCAGGTCACACCAGTTACCGTAGCGCCGGAGTCAATCAGGCCGGCCGTCTTCCTATTGCCTTTGGTCACCGGGCACAAATAACATTGGCGTACATCGTTGGCTTCCAGCCTGACGACTGCAACCTGATATCCCCCCTGGTCCGCGGCGACTCCGCAATCGGCTACCCACCGACTACTATGATGGGCCAGCCGGGAGTCGAACTCCACGTAGGAGTCCCCTGCGCCTTTGTCCAGAGCCCTGAACTGGACACAATAGGACTCCGGGGTGACCGCATACCTGGCCATCTCCTGGAATGCATCCTGTGCATTCCCACTCAGCTGTGGGCTCAGGTATTTCACCCACTGCGATTCCAGCAAATCGTGCAATGAGCATTGGTTCTCAAATGCACGCAGACCCATTGATGTCATCGGTACCATCCACGGACTTGGCAAAGCTGTTAAAAGACACCCGAACCATGACTACTAGTCGTGGGAGGGTGGGGGGGGGGGGCGAAGCAGGCATCGCAGGGCGTGCCATTATCTGGAGGGCCTGCAGGCGGTTCCACGGATGCCCCAGGTCCCAGATAGGCCACTAGAGCTGCAAGGCACTCCTGCTTGGGCAACTACTGGGGGGTCCACCTCGTCATCCTACTCGCCCCCGGAGGCTTCATTGGTCCTGCAGTCTTGAAATCAAGACTTATTCAGAACTGAAAGTCCCGAAAGAATTTCAGAACGGAGCCTAGTGATCCCACCGCTGCCACCAAAAAAAGCATGTCACCGTACTTTTAACACCTTTTACCACCGGGATCACTATCACTAGACAGAACACAATAATTGAATAAACTAAAGTTTATTCTGGCAAACCAGCAAACACACAATCCCAAGATACACTCACCAACTGGGGCCCTAGGTGAAGGAGCCTGCTTCAGAAGGCTTATCCTGTCCGCTTCACCGCTAAGATCAGTGCTTGTGTGTGCTCTTTTGCACAAAACACTTTTGAATCTCCCACCAGCCGTGTCTCCGATCAGCTCCAAAACTTGTCTGGTTCTCTGCCCCGGCCACGCTCCTTACATAGCCCCTGCTGGCTAACCTTAACATGGAGCAGGAGCCGCCGACCAATCGCAGCGCAGATCGTGAGGCAGCAGCCAATCACAGGACAAGGGCTCGCCCGGCTGCACCAATGGGGAAGGGGGCTGGCTTAGGTGCTCAGGACCACCCCTGGATGATGGAGCAGCTGGAAAGCGGTAAATTTAAACATACCTATGGGGATCGCGCCTACTGGGCTCAGACCCGGCAACGGCTCCCTTTGACCAGCCCTAAATCTCCTGCTGGGAAGGCGCCTCCAGGTCTGTGGGGAACAAAGGCTCTACCCCGCTGAGAGCCCTTCCCCGCTCACCATTTGCCCCAGCATTCTGCCTCCCCCAGCCCTTTGTCACGGTCCGGCATTTCTATGCAGGCAGCTCAGTTAAGTGAATGACTGTTTTTGCCTGCAGAGAAATGATTACATGTAAATAACATTACTGGCTTGCTATACTGCGGGGGAATACATTTTACAGGGAATTAAGTGCTTTTACAGATATATACATTTACTACGTTCCCTGTACCCGATTATAGTTTCCCCCCTTCCAGACATCAGACAGTGATTAGCTCTTTTCTGGAAGGGCTTACGCAAAAATTTCAAACACTGGCCAAAATGAGCCTCACAGAGGTGGCCATTAAACACGGTATTGGGGCAGCCAGCCAGGCTTCCCCTTTATTATGTGAGGCTGGCTACCCCTACCGTCACAATTTTGTAGGTCAACAAAATGACAGTGAAATTTTATTATCGGCTGCGGTTGACAAGACAGGCTGGCTAGAAGCGCCATTAAAACTTTCCTGCAACTTTTAATTAAACCAATATTTCATATTGGTGTTTTATTTTAAAACAGAGTGCAGTATTTAGATTTCATTATATCTAGCTGCTACAGGTTGGAGGATAGGATAGAGGGTGGTCTTTGAATTACCTTTCTCGTCGCAGTCTGTTTGCAGCCAAGGGCGGGAGATCCCCTATGAATCAAACCCGTAGACAGGACCGAGTGAAGCCAAGACAGACATTGAATGCAAACTGATCGCTACATTTTATTGAAAATAATAATAATATAAAACAGAATAGTAGCCTTTAATGTTCTCCTATTACAACTTGAGTTAGATATAAAAGTTATACATAACAGTGTGCTATACTCCACCACAGCTAGTCCCAGGTTTAACTTTTTCTTTCTAGATGGATCTGGTGGTTGGTTTCTCCTTGCCAGTTTATTTATACATAGCTCTATATTGAGGTGTTCCATGATCCCACGCGGG
Source organism: Ascaphus truei (assembly GCA_036426205.1). NCBI lineage: Eukaryota > Metazoa > Chordata > Amphibia > Anura > Ascaphidae > Ascaphus > Ascaphus truei. The sequence continues at coordinate 10,092 of WSYH01019041.1, forward strand.
TTGCAATGTCCTATTAGTCCAGCCCTGTAGCCTAAGTTTAGTTTGGCTGATGGAAGACTGTTACCAGATGTGTGGTGTTGGCATCATATCACCTTAAGTGATTTCGGCTGCAGACCTACGAAGTCCGATCGTGGAGGCTCCTCACTACGTCAACCAACCCGACCCCGCTGATGAATTCCCCATGGCACTCAGCTGCCAACGGTGGTAGTAGAGCAGCTTCTCCTCTCCCAACTGACCACGTGCAGCTGTAAAGTCACTGATTAATCTGTTGCTATTGTTATTAAAAGTTTGTAGTGGGTCTTAATCTGTGCGCCTTTAATACGTTATTGCATCTGTCGCAAACTGTGTGACCCAACTGGTGTGTGTGTATATATATATATATATATATTCAAGTATATTAGAGCTGCTATATATATATATATATATCTATATATATATTTTTTTTTTTTTTTTT